>JAVCKV010064959.1:0-22165 GCA_032274145.1 Herpochondria borealis | reverse complement strand
GTCACACAAATGTACCAAGCAAACAAGAAGGTGAGATGGACATCTTTCACGACCCCATGGACTGGAGAACCTTGCCTATTGGACGTGTTTCCTCAATCAAATTCACTGGAATTAGATCATTCAAGGTGCTTCTCGCCAATGCTTGTAGAGAGAGAAGCAGCTTCTCCTAAGAGATTCGTGCAAACCTCTTGATACACTTCAGGGTATCACAGTCAAGCAACTATTACAATCTGCTGGCGTGTCCACGTACTCGATTCATAGAGTGAAAGACAAGAATGAGTGCGTCGTCTAACCTTGGAGCCTACAGGCAGTGCAGGTGGCTGCCTTTTTCCCATCGGAAGAGAAGCACATTCTGGAACGTGCTATGCTCGTCTTGAGGAGTAGGCCTCAATTACTGTACGTAGGACTTTTCACGAGGATATAGTATAAGAGTCACCAAGTCAAGACTGCTTCTTCTTCAACACCGATATATACGAGATCCCTACATACATGATGCATACATGATGTTAGTGTCGTCGTCGTTATCATCGTCGTCGTTGTTGCCAGTCCTGTTGTCGTTGCCGCCTCGTGACCAAATGATTCATCAACATTTGAAGAAAGACCACGCGTGCTTGGTAATCGTAATGTGCCTTGACATCTCCTGCGATGCGCGATTCACCAGTGGATCGAGGCAACATGACGGCGCCCCAATCTAGATAGGTGATGGAACTCAAATGTTGTCCCGATGATTCCTCGAGATACGACTCTTCATGCTGTTGAATGCGATTGCGAATGAGAGCATTGACGCGTTCCACCACTGCAATGTTGCTTGGATGGCCGCGAGTCCCCCATGTGCGGTAGACAATAGTGAGGTTGTCACGCTGGGGAATCACCTGAATCAACGTATCAATGGCGTCGTGAATCGTTTGTTCGATACCCTTCATCTCGTTATTGCTCATAATGTCCCAGGCGCCAGTAGAGAGAACAACAATGGTATACTTGTGCAGCGATTGTCTCACCCACGTGGTGGCATTGCCAAAATAGTCGGTAATGTGCCTTGTCAATCCAGTATCACCCGGTACATCACCACCCCAGTCAATGACAGTACTAAAATTGGAGTTTGCTGCTGCTGGATTGGGTCGACAAATGGACAAGCCACGTTGCGGACAGTCTTCCACATAGCCACGTCCTTGTCGATTGATATCCACGACACGAGAATGCGTGAGATCCGAGACGGAAATATCGTTTTCAGTTGTTGCGTTGAGAATGGCATAGAGCGTCGTCATGGTACGACGAGCAATGGAATCACCAAAAAAGAGAAAGGATTCGTTGCTCCAAAGTTGACTCATTTCCGACGGTGAATAGTAGCGATATCCTTGAGGTGGTATCCAAATGTTACCAACCCAGGATGAATTGACATGAATGGGTGGAAGTGATAATCGTGTTGTTGTCGTTGGTGCTGTTGCTTTGGTTGTCTTGTGACCACTCATTGGCACTGCTGCTTGTTGAAGAACCATCCATTCAGTCTCTTGTAATGCGGTCCACACAACAATCGTTGCAAACACGAGAGCAACGCTGCGCAAACACTCTTTCATTGTGATCACACAGCAGTCGTTGATTGATCACAACAAGGGTCCTGCAGAGAGGTTTATAGCGTGATTGGCGAACGGCGGCGGGTGCGACGAACGACATGGTCATGGACTCAAATTCAAAATTCAAAATCACAGTATGATAGTGTACGGTAAAGTAGATTTGATATGTAATGTAGACTGACTCACTCGTAGTAGTGTACTAGACTAGAGGGATGCCAGGTAACTACTGTAGCTCTAGAGTACACGTAGTGCTTGCTAGCTTGCGCCGTTGTTATTGCCTAGCTCCGCGCACATTACAAGTCCAATCCTTAGGGAGCTTCTTTTCCGTCACCTTGCCCATCAATTGTCGAATCTGATCTGCATCAGCGGCTTCCTTGAACTTTTTCATCACCACACCAGCAACTTGACCGTCTACACAGCACCGGCGAAAGACAAGCTGAATCATATCGTTCCGAAGATCGCTCTTGGGCATGAGTGTGGAGATGACTCCCATGAAGCTCCCATACGTCACATGGTCTAGTTTCAGCTCCTCCGAAGATCGCACCTCATCAAAGGTTTCACATGCCACCTTGAAGGCTGATTCGAGATCTTCTTGTCTGCCCACAGTGTACTCTGCTGCATTCAATATTGCATTGTATGTGTATATGGACGGCTCTGCGTCACGGTTGCCGCTCGCAAAGTCCTCCCTCATACGTTGTAGCAAGTCCTGTGCTCGCACTGCCTTGTCGCGGTAGTCACTTCGAGCGTACGCTTGAATCACAGCAGTGTACGTCTGAACATTGGGGTCGACAGTCATTTTGTCCAGAATTTCCTCTGCGCGATCTGGTGCATTCTTGTCCCCGCTCTTGGCCCAGATATCAATGACGGATGTGAAGCTAATCACGTCGGGTTCGGCAGATGGAGAGAACTTACCGTCCATCATGTTGAACAGAACTTCCTCGGCATTATCTGGTGCTTCTTGTCTGTAGCTACGCCCCCAGCAGTTGATGAGCGCGTTGCATATCTCTGTGGTGGGACTAACGTTCGCCAGTATGTTCTTGTTCTCCTTATCCAACAGGTCTTGCACGATGCGCTCTGCTACAATGGGAGCCTTCGGCGCCTCCGTCTCTGCCAGTGAATTGATCAAACTTGCAAAGAACTTGCTATCAAGAACAACATTCTTCTTTTGAAACAGGGCCTCCAACAGTTCCAGGGCCGAATCTACATTTCCTTTCTTCGTGAATACAGATATGGCTGTATTGTAGCTCACAGCATCCGGCTGCTGGGAAGTATCAGACATTTGATTCATATCATCCAGCAACTGCATGGCGCGGATAGGAGAATCCTTGCTGGGACTGTTGGCGAGCGCCAACAAGACAATGTTGTAGGTACGCGTATCTGGTGCAACATCACTGTTCTGTACTGATACATCCTCCATCAAACCAAGTACCATCTCGGCTCTTTTTGACGCATTTAACTTTCTGGTGCGAGCCCACGCGTACAGCACTTCATTGAAGCATGCTGTGGTGGGTTTTGGATGCTTCTCTGGGTCCTTCGCATGCTTGGCAAACATGTTTTTGAGAATCTCTTCTGCTCGTTTTGCAGCACCAGCTTGTCGGCTTCTTGCCCACGCACTCAGCAAAGTCGAGTAACTCACGAGATCAGGCATGTACTGTTCGTCACCTGTATCCTCGTAGAGCTCTTGCAGCGCATCGAAGCATTCCTGAGCCTTTTCGCCAGAATCCACTTGACTCTTATCGGAAGAGGAGGATTTGGCGTATGCATTCATCAAGGTATTGTATGTGACTCGATCGGCAATCACCTCCTCCAGGAGCCCCATGTCGTGCAGGTCGTCCAATTTCTTGAGGACTTGCGCGGCTCGTTCTCCGGCCAAGGCATGGTGACTCTTGGCCCATGCAGCCATGACCGTATTGAAGGTGACAATGTCCGGAGTGGCATCTCGGTTTTGACGCTTAAAGACAAGTTCCAACATGTAATTCAGTACATCTTCGGCTCGCAGACCAGACCAAATCTTTCCGCTGTTGGCCAATTGCGCCAAGACTTGATTGAAATTGTACGTATTACCAGTTGGAGTAGTCGTAGCTCCAGCGAGATTCGCATCAACTTCCTTGAGGAGCGAAAACACTTGACTGTTGGATCTCAACTTTTGATTTACAATGGCACTGCCATACTGTTCATCCCGCTTGTTTCGCACTGCATCGACATTAGACAATCCTTCATCTTCCGAAGCTGTAATAACGGAATTGTACAAGGCTCGATTGGGTCGTAGACTCTCGTCATCATTATGAGCCGCAAACAACAACTCCATGCGTTCCAGTAGCTTTTGAGCCCGACTCGCCATGCCCGCCTGTTGACAATAGGATTGAATCAAACATTCGTATAAACTGGCTCGTGGAAGATAGCGTTCTTCCATGCGATCAAGCAAGGCTTCAGCGCGGGCCGGCAAGTTTTCTTGCAAGAGTGCATAAATGACAGAAGTGAATGTTCGTTCGTTGGGTTGCGGTGATCCCGTGAGAATCATGCGCTCCAACGTTTGTTCCGCCTTGACAATGTCGTCGGGTGATGCCAGACAGGCTTGAATGAGGGCATTGTAGGTAACAACGTTGGGTCGAAGACTCTTGTTCTCCGTCTTGTCTTCCTGATACGTCTTGACGAGATTCCGTACAATCGATCCAGCCTTGTCAGCGGCACCCACGAGTCCTGGTTGTTGCGCAATGGCTCGCAACAGCGCATTGTAGAGTGCAATGTCGGGTTTCAGAAGAGATGGTCGTGCCATCACGTCGTCCACCAACATTTGAGCTCGCAAAGAAGATTCTGGACACTGCGCCGACGCCCAGGCTCCGACAGCAGTCGTGTAGAGGTAGACATCGGGCGAAGCGTCTCGGTATCCAACGTCGGTCAAGTCCCACAAGTAATCAATGATTTGTTCCACGCGTTGGGCATACTTGACACGGACGAGTTGTAGTTTCTGTTCTTCCTGCTCATCGTCATTATCATTCTTGTCGTTATTGACATTGCTTATCTTGCGCGCCATGGCATTGGCCAACATGCGCAACGCGCGAGAATCGACGCGCACGACATCCCCCGTGACGGGAATGAGAGTGGCCATGAGTTGCTCCTCCACTATTTGGAATGCATCCTCCAAACGATCCGATTTGGTATAGGCATAAATCATGCTGGTAAACGTCTTGGCATTGGGTTTGACATGATCTTCTTGTTGTTGCAATTGTTGCCAAAAGTACGAGACATTGATTGCCACTTCATTGAGTTCATCCATGTGACCCTTGTCAATGAATAATGCTGAGTCCCTGGTACTCTTATTCTTCTGTTGCTTGCTGGGTGGTGGCAATGCTTTGCTCCACGCATCAAGTGCCACATTGTATAGCAAAATGTTGGTTTGTTGAGGTTTTGATTGCGGAAATTGACGTGCATATCCAATGCATTCTTGACACAATTGAGATACCACTTCATGAGGTTGCAATCCCATGCGATCGACAATACTCTGTGAGTCGCGGTGATTGGAAATGGCCTTGCAGACACAAATGTAGAGAGATGTGGACGGTGCCAAGCGCGGCAAATGACCCGACGATTGATACAAGTCCGTCAGTCGTCGCAGAGCGTGCAGGGCCTGCAGCGCCCTACCTCCCACTTGATTGTATCCATACAAGAGTGGACTGTAATCACTGGCATCCACCAGTGGCATGACATCTTGTTGTAGTGTAGCAAGGGACTTTTTACGATATTCGCGGGACCACTGTTCCATGCTTTGCAGCGTCGCATCGGCATTCTGCAAGACGGTCCGCCCCAAGCGAGCTTCCTTTTCGGAAAGCTTGAACCTTGGTTTCTTGGTGGGACCACTCCAGGCAATGCGTTGCAGCTGATTGTACTGTGCATGCAAGACACGACGATGTAGCTTCACATGTAGCTCATAATAATCGAGCCATTGATTCATCCATGACGGACAGGATTTGAGTAGTAGATTGGCAAACGTTTCACACCGATTTGCTTCTCCCAATTGGGCCCACTGTACCAAGATATCCATGCCATCTTCTAAACACTCCTTCACCTCGTCCCAATCCAATTGAGCATTGTTGTTATTGTTCTTCATGACCCGAGAGTGTCGTTGCACGTGTTCTCGTTCCATTTCGACAATGAGCGATTTGATGCGATTGCGGCGTTCGCCATTGGGGACCCACGCGTGTTCCCAGATACTTGTGGAACGGGGAGGAGGAACATCAGTGCGACGCTTTCGTCGTCGTTTTGCAGTCTTTTTCTTTTTAGCAACCTTGCGCTGCTTCTTGACAGTAGTAGTAGCCTTTGATGATGATGATGAACTAGCATCACTGGCTGCTGCCTTTGGAGCAGAGGGAGCAGCAGGTCTCCAGCCCCGAGGACTTTTGCGGTGAGATCTACTTATGGGGGATGTTGTAAAGGCATTGCAACAACATGATAGACCCAACAACAAGAGACAAGACAACAGCAGGGCTCTCATGGTGCTTATAAAACTGGCAGCAGCTGCCAGCTCTGTGCGAAAGAATGAGATGAGAAGAGCAAAGCAACCGCAACACCGCCATGTGGAGGCAACAGTACTACTAGCACTGGTACGAAGCAGCTACGTCGAAATTGCTACGGATTTGATCGTGTCTCGCATAGACAGACAGACTGTGGTGGAGGCAGATCCATGCAGAACCACCTCGAATCCTCTGGATCGGATCACCTCTCCTTCCGACCCGTTGCTACCCCACTGCTACAAGAAGAGCTGCAAGAGAGGTCATCAAAGGAACAATCCCAAGAAAGGAGAAGGAACGAGATCAGCAGACAAACAAAACAAGAACAACCATGCCAGCAGCAGCAGCAGCAGAAGAACCCCGTCCTCCCTTGTGGAAAGTTTGGATCCTCGCGTCTCGTCCTCATACACTGACAGCATCCCTCTCTCCCTGTCTCCTTGGATACACGATTGCATCCGTCTTGTTGCATTCCCCCCACGCACTCTCGTTATTCTTCTATTGGTTTTCCTTTTGCATCTCCATTCAATTGGCCACCAATTTGCACAATGATTATGCCGACTTTGTCAAGGGTGCCGACACGAAGGAACGCGTCGGTCAAGCGCGTGCGACACAGAGGGGATGGTTGACACCCACTCAAACTGCCACGGGTGCGACGGCGTGTCTGGGAGTGGCACTTGGCATTGGTTGCATAGCTTTGCAACGAGACGACTATACCGACGGGAAAATGTGGTTCATACTCCTCTCGAGCATGTTTAATGCAGTTGCCTATACCGGAGGACCCTATCCATTGGGGTATGTTGGATTGGGACATGTCAGCATTGCCTATTGGGGACTAGGTGAAGTCTTTTGCATTCTCTACTTTGGACTCGTGGCGACGCTTGTTATTCCGTATCTCGCCCTTCGATTAGAAGAACATGAATTGTTGGAAGACGATGATCATTATTTTCAAAGAGTTCCAATCATGACATCCTTGATTCCATATGCCCTGGTACCAGTGTTCATGTCATGCGCCATTATTGTCGTGAACAATACAAGAGATCGACAAACGGATATCTTGGCCAACAAACGGACCTTGGCAGTTCGCTTTGGAGCACTCTTTTGCAAATGGGAGTATACACTCTTGATTGTCGCCACGTATACTTCTCTGGTACATCACTGTATTCAACAAAACACACTATGGCACTTGTTGCCACTCGTCACGATACCCTTGGCCATCAAATGTCTGCAAGCCATTTGGAGATTGGAAGGACGTGCGCTGAATCCGTTTGTGGGAAAGACGGCACTTTGTGAATTGCTGATTTGCGTTTTGCAATGTGTGGCAATCATGAAAGTTGGTAACAGCAACGACAACAACAAGGCGTTGTGATAACAGTGCAGTATATGCGCAAATGACAACATGCTTTTGCCACTTTTTCAAAAGCCACGAAGCACTTCCCGCGCCGCGCATGGGCTCGCATCAGTCTTCTCATTGACTTTTTGAACTATCACTTAGCCTACTCATTAGTGTTCCTGATCTATTACAGTCTTCTTTGGACTGGCCTTGATTACTGTTACTCCGAATAAGCAAGGTGACAAGATATCAAGGTTGCGACACCTGGTTCATAGAAAAGCCTCCTATGATTTGTACCTTGTTAGGGATAGAGTTAGACCTTTTGCACAGATCTTCCCAAAAATCCATTTCCGGGTTCGAGGGTGACGTTTCAACGAAGTCATCATGGTGTGTGGATAATTAATCCGCGTAAGTTCAACAACGCAATGATGTTCAAAGGAAGTAATGCTACTCTCAATATCCTTCTTGCCTTCCACTGCTTATTCGCTTCGGTGGTTGCTGCTCAAGTTCGTGGAGAGCAGACAAAGCCCGAGGAACAACGTCGTCGAAAGCTTGTTGACACACAGCATGCTGCGTTGGGAGATGTAAGTCGTGTGAAACTAGATCTCTTGTCCGTTCTGTAGTTTGTCGGCATACATCACGTATGCTGCACTTCCTTGTCACTGTAACTTCCTCTGACATTCCGCCCGCTCTCGCTCCTATCTCCCTCTTCTTTTATTCTTGCCTGTAGCACCCCACTCATCACCTAGGTGGTAGCTCCCTCAACATTCGCAAACTGAGCAAGGGAAAGAAGACGAGCAAAGAGGAGAGCGACGACGATGGTGACGATGATGGCGACGACGACGAAGAAACCGGCGATGGTTGTTTTGTAGAGTGTGACCCTGCTGGTGTAAACTTGGAGGACTATCCTCAGTGGCGAGAAGAAGAGGGTTACTGGATTGGTGACTACACTTTCTATCAAGGAGATGGAACCCCATTCACGTCTTCGACTTGGAATTACAGATATGATAGCTACAAGGGCTTTATTACAGGAAACATCAAGGGGTACGAGCGAAAGAATGCATGAAGAATTCGCGTCCTTGTGTCAATGTACTGTTTATCTAACACGCCACTCTTGTGCTTATCTGATAGCAACGCCTACCGCCAACGCAACGTCTTCTTCTATCCACCCCAGAACCTCGACGTTTGCGCAACCAACGACCTGGTTGTGGGAGCCGGAACGTGCGGTGTCAATGGCAACACCAAAGTATTTGAAGCAGACCAATCGGCAACGACCTGCAGCACGAATCCAGAAAGTGGAGGTGACATCAATGGGCCATTCGCAGAGATCTTTGATACTACAACCGAGTTGATTGGCGACGACAATGCTCTCCTTTATCAGGTGTACCTCTTTGGTGCCCTCTTTCAGAGTCAATTAACGACTCTCACCGTCGATGAGGACACCAACACGATCCGTCGTACTCGGTCGGCCCAATCCTTTGCCAACGGCGTTCCTGGTAGCATGTCGTTTTTCCGGGAATACAAAGTGGACAAGGAGACCTTTTATGCTGAAATGGAAGCCATTATAGCCGAGTACAATATCTTGGAATCCGACACTTGCACGTGGGTGGATAATCCCACATTCGACCCTCCCATTATTGATTCAGGTCTGGAGGCGGGAATTGGAGGATGCACGGGGCATTTGGAGGAATCATTCAGTTTGTAGCGCATCCATAGAGTGTTTTCGGAGCGTCGTATGTAAAGTCGCTGCTGAGCAGCAACAGGATCAAAAGATGATGATGTAGATTTCAGCTCAGAGATGCTACTCTACTAGATAGCTAAGGCTACTGTATTTCGTAAAGAAGACCATCTTACAAGAAGTCAATCGAGAGTAATATATATATATGTCCATATGGGTTTCGCCTGACAGCAGTCTGAGCGTAGAGGAAGGTTCCTTTCAATCAGATTGGTGAAATTTCATCATACCAACAGCCACCTCTATCCCAGCAACAGCACGTGGAAGTCCAGGGCCTATCTTGAAGCATTCAATGGCCTCGTAGTATACAGAGCCATCCATGGGTTAGATGCGTGATTCCAAGATGTCGCGGTGACTTTTGATAGTCTCCGCCCCTTTGGATATGATATGCTGGCGAGGCAAGATGCAGGGCAACCTCTAGAACATTCTTGGTGTCACGCCATGCCATGGAACGGTTAAGCTCGAGCAAATTTCAAATTGTGCTAATCACAAGAGCATCACTCGCGTTGCTTCGATATTCATGTGACTTTGCCAACTATATTACCAAGAAGCTTGCCAAACGCTGATCACTGTTTGCGTCGTGGCCACCAGTACTACCATGCCACCAAGAGAATCATCCGGATGTCAAGAATGTTTCGGGAACGCTGGCTCTCCGGTATGGAAGGAATGTTGAACGGAGACCTTTTATCTGATTCGGCTTCTTGCTGCGGTTCAGTCCAATCTGCTTACGACGCGATCATGGCATGCTATCGAGAAGCTTCCTGGTAGTCTTTCGTATAAGCAGAACGATCATGACAATTTGTACGTTGTCCTCTGGTGTGTACAACCATCCTTCTTCGAAATACAATCAAACAACCTTTCCACACACTAACGCATCTTCTCTCCCTTCCTCATCAGTGCCGATGGCGCGTTCCAACTCTTGTGTGAGGGGTCAGACACAGCAGCTTCATCTACGCCGATATTATCGATCGCTGTCTCTGTCTTCTCTATCCTTCGCTCGTCGACACAAACTGGGTTTCTCTTGCCTTTAGATGGAGGGCGGCCGACCTTTCTTGACCAACGAGCACGTGTAAAATGGGCGTCATTGTGGGACCACGCACCATTGTACATGGTACTACAATGCGGATAGAGCAACGCGTTCATGAAAAATTCAGGAACCTCGGTTTTAGACAAGACTGCTTTTACAGAAGCCGTCATATACCTTTCGTATAGGGAGTGTTCCTCGCGAGCCTGGCAGCCACAGTTGGCCATAGATATCATGGGCTAGAGCCTTCTTCGTAAGCACATTTTGCACATCTGAAGCGTGGCAGTACGTGTTATGAGACTGGTATGATTCATTCATTCATACATTCACTAAAATGATGGCGGAAACCCCAACAGGATCTCTGATCCAACCCAAATAATCACGACCACATCCAATAGCTTGCACAAAACCAGAAGGAAAATTGTTCCTGATCATTGTGAAGCCATGCGTGCTAAACAAGAAGTTATCCCAGCAAGCCACGACATCCTTTGTGGGCCTGGTGGTCACGCCCGTCGCCACAAAGGCAACCAAATGTTTCTTCAGGTGCTGAGGAAACATCACAGCGCGTACGTCAGGACAATGACCAAGCAGCAAAAGACGGGAATAAGCAAACTCATTTTCAACGAGATCACTCTCAGCAATGGGTCAAGGTTCCTCAAGAAGGACCCCATCTTTGAAATTTGGTACTTGGCGAGCAACAAGTCAGCCAGGGACAAGATCTCGCACGCTCTTAATAGGATGAACAGAGAAGGCGTTGAAGTTAGTACCACCGAAGTGATGCCTCCTTTGCGCAACATCTCCAACGCAGACACGGTCATACAGGCAGACACAGAAGTTGAAGCCATTGCGGCTCCAAAAGTTGTGCTGCCTGTCGACGAACATACTGCGACCACCGATTCGATTCTTCCAAGTCCATCCTGCTGCAATCTGAAGCAACTACTCGTACAACCTTGCCATACGCCACCAGAGGTCAGGTCGAGTCAAGATAGTGATTCTGCAAAACACAATTATCTCGAAATCCAGATGCTCCGAGCATCTGTGCTCCTCGATCGCCAGCGAGACCTCCTCAGCAAACAAGCAACGATGGTGACACTCCAACCGCATCCTCTTGACAATGGAACACAGTGTGGTGAGCAGGATATGCTTCCCTGTCCCGTTTTCAACCAAGAGATCAATCCGAAGCTCACTTCCATGTCGCAAACTGCTTTCGGGATATCACCAACCGAGCGCGATAGTCAGCCAGTACATACGGTACAAGACGATCATCTTCGCTTTCTGGACACATCTGACGAGGAGCCCTCGTTCTCATCGATACAGGCACTGTTTGCACAATCTGGCTTTCAAATCTGCGACGCATTGAGTCGTCCGACATTTGATTTCGATGCAGCAGTACTCCTACCATCATTAGGACTGGAGGAGGGTTCCGACGCATCTCTGCCTTCCTACACGTACAATCTATAAACGGAGACGGCCTTGCAGCTTAGACCAGGGCACGTTCATGTGGATCTATCTACACATATCAAGACATACTTTCCTACCGGGGTCCTACCTTATTTAACGCTTTTTGAAAAACACTAGTTACCCTACTAATCGAACGCCGACCGATTCATTCGTCGCAATTCCTAGATTCTCGGCCTATATTTCCTCTTGGAAGAAGATATCGTACGGTGTGCCTCCTTCGTCTTTTCACGGAGAAACTTATGAAGCCTCACTCCTGGAGTCATCGTAGACATTGAGTGCTACACAATGGTTTGAAGGAAACCGTGCTGTTTCTCTTTTTCTTTCAATCGTACACGAGGTATACTGGCTTCACGAGCTACAGTAATCGGAGCGAGGGGAACACCGAGATGCTCAAAGTCCTCAGGGTCACAGTATCTAAGGTCCCCAAGGAAGGACACCATTTTCAATCGCTGACATACTTAGCTAGCGGGTTGAGCAGGGTAGGAAGTCACATCGTAAAGAAGCTTCCTTCTCTGCAACAACTTCTTGAACTCACTGTAACAGCCTCACAAGTGGGTGTCTGTCTACTTCGGGTTATGCTTACATGGTAATTACGTGTGCATGATGCGGAAGAGCAGGGTCGTAATAGGCTCTCGTATCACCTACAGTACATGCAATCCAACAGTCATCACACTTGAGGACCAATGCTGCACTCCAAATCCTGTTTCGTCCGCTTTAGGAGAGCTGTCTTGCCAAGGCAAACAGGCCGTCCTATCCAACGAACACGCATGGGGGTGCGTGATAGTCCATCACGGACGCCTGTATCTTGTGTTGGAATCAACATTTGCTCCAGCAACCGATCGCATAGCGCACAGAATAGTGTTTCCCTACCTTCTTCGGTTTGTCCCGACTCGACATCACTGCTGCTTATGGCAGTCATCGTACGCCAGAAACGGGAAATCGTGTGACCTTTGCGAGCCTGACAGTCAGGTTCATATGTCTGAGGGGGCGGTTCCTTTCCGTAAGCAGAATTATACAACGGCGGCCGCGCAGTACGTGGTACTATTCACCGCCGGAAAACGGAAGCTCAGTTGATCGTAAAACTTCTGGCAGTTTCACAACCCTCTCTTATATGCTTGCACAAAGCAACAAGAAAACAGACAACCAGATGGCGAAGATGAACACCCAGCAAGAAGTTACCCCGGCCAGCCACGACATCCTGCGGTAATGCAGCTAACCCTTCTTCTTCTTCTTCTCGATATTCTCGTTTTGCTTGCGAGCTATTCGTTCCTTGCATTCGTCCTTATAGGAGAGCGGGTGCACCTCGACGTTACTCTGCCATAGCGAACCTGTATACGAAACTGTGCGATTCCACTGAAAGTTTGAATTCTTGGTGTGCACAAAGTATGCATTGTTGTCACATCGATCAAAAGTTCGGTTGGTCCCGTAGATCATCAGTTTGAAGGGAGCATACCAACAGTTTGGTTCAATGGAACATCGCAATTCGGAATAGTCAGTTGCAGCATCATTTACATGCGCCAGGAGTCCCATGGCTTGGGCAAAGAATATTTGATCCGTCCAACGATGATGAAAGAAACCAGCGGGATACTCGGACAGAAACCGACCGAGTTGACGAACAAGTGATTGAGTCCAAAAGTCGACGCGACAAATGACAAAGTTGGAATAGTAGTGATCTCGATCCATCTGAAGAAGTGAATTGTCGTGGTCACAATAGCTCAAGCCTGTTGTTTCCTTGACAAACTCTTGCATCGCCTTGACAATATTGACCGCGCACTCATTGCCCATGTCTGGTGGATACTCGGCGGTGTGAGCAAACACAGAGTTGCGCGTTTGTAAGTCATGCAACAGATTCCACTCGACGGTTCGAACAAAGTAAATGTCAAGATCCAACTTGATAAACCATTCATAATCTTGGAGAATTGCAAGATGCAAGAGCTCATTCGAATACCACCGCGTTCCTTGAATGTACGACTTTTCTCGGTTGCATTGAAAGGGTTCAATCTGCCTTTGGAGAATCGACATGTCGTCCTGAATGTACTTGGGCCACTCCAGATCCTCAAGGTGCGAGAGAAAGAGCGACACGCGATCTCTCCAGCGATACTCGGTGGTAGTCAGCGTCGTTCCATCTAGATTGTCCCACGTTTTGGTCGGATTCTCTTTCCTTAGTTCAAGATTTAAACAATCGCTTAGATAGTCAAACGACAGTTGTTCCTTGAACCTCCCACCCACAATGACTAGTAGTAGGTCCCACTGTTGCGGTCCGAGTAGGTGCGTCAGTTGGCTCGGTAGCGACCGACAGACGGTTCGCTGAAGGTTTGACGCAGTTTGATCATGTTGCGGGGTGAGAATTAAAGTCACCACCAATCCCTTGGGGCTCGAGTAACGCTGTCGAGGCCATGTTTGACAACCCAATGTCGTGTTGTAGGTAAAGGATTCAGGGACTGTCGTCGACTGATGGTCTGTGGCTTGAAGTCCTGCACTACCTTGCGCTGATTCGCGAAACGCTGGTCGCTTCTCCTCTCCCGTTGCTTCTTTCATTTGCATATGGTATTTCTGTGTTGGCGACGACTGACCAAGCATTGCTTCATTCGAAACTAGGACTTCCAGCTTGTACACGCTCCACACCACACAGAGCATCAGAAGCGAGAACAATCCTAGAGTAGTCTGACGGAAGAAGCATATCCTTCTTTTCGTCGAGGGCATGATAAATTACAATGCCGGGCTGTCCTCTTTCATTTATATACGAATGTATATTGAAGTGATGATTGCGCATTCGGCATCATGCTGCTTCAACAGGAAGACAATGATGGTCGACGAGATTGATGAGATTGCCTGCTACATACTGTACGTATGAACACTGTACTACTGTATTGACTTTTAATCATTATCTCAAGTAGGGTTTGGGTTTTCGCACTCTTAAGGTTGGCGTGCGAGCTCTCGAGTGCCCCTTACCAACCATGATAGCTCGTCTATTTTTATATCCAAATTGCTATTCACTCTTTATCGACTCCTCCGAAGCTTTCATAGAGAGCGCTGGTTACGAAGGACTGTTCTGTACTGTGCTGCTACTGTCCACTCTTACTTCGAGGGCGGCAAGACTTTCAGGTCGAGATATCCTAGAATTTCCTTCAAGGCCCGTTCCGTCGCCAGGACATCCTCCTTGGTACTTTCCAAGGAATCTTCGACTCCAAATCCTTGATTCGCTCCCGTCCAACTGGATGTGTAGGCCATCAAACTCACTTGATCCGATTTCTCCCGATACCGTTCCACCGCATCCAAATAGGCTTCTGGGTCACTCGCGAGAGTTACAGCCCGAACCATGAGCTTGTCAGCCTTGTACAGTGGATCGTTGATACTCTTGTATCCCAGATACTCTTGAATCACAAGCGGTGTCTTGGCGCAGCTATTGCCGCCGCCACCGCCATCTTCCGTCTTCATGACTTGTTTCGATGATTCTGTATTCGTATTTGTGCCACAAAACGTGGTGAGCTTGTCCCAATTCTTTAAAAGATACGTGATGCGGGAATATCCAACCTGTAATTTTGAAATCTCTTCCGGAGAAGGAACAGTAGCTGCCATGGCAGGTTGTTGCTGAGCAACAAGTACAGCAGCGGACGTTGCAGCTGTCACCAAACCTCTCAGTAGTGCCGTGCGACGAGAAACGACAGGTTGCGGTGGGGTCCATCCATGAGCAACTTGACAGATTGTAGCTACGACAAGGCCTGCTAGTAGAAGGTACGGCGAAGTGAAGGAGACACGCATTGCAAAGATATAATCTGTCGCTTTGTTTTGTTGTGTCACTTTTGTGCCATTGCATTGTTGTCTCGTTTCGAAGAAATGAGTGAGATTTAGAGTCGAGTGAGTCAGCGCGATCGTCATCACCCTCTCCGTCCGTCCGTCGTACTGAACTAGCCGATGATTCCAAGACCAAATACTAGACTGATTTGTGTATGCTTGAGGTTCCAAATTGGGAGCGCATGTTTCTGTCCGCACTCTACTGCAAGGACCTGTGGGTCGTTCATCATATATTGTCCTTTCGCACCTATTCTACGACCTTCTGGATCCTGCTTTATTGGCAGGATGAGGTCCAGGACAAACGATGCAAAGAAGTACTCCAGCTTTGGATCGCAGCAGATACCAAAGTCCAGTACTACAAGAGCTCAGCAGCAGAGGTGCGGAAAGGTGCGGAGATCCAAGAGATTGCAGCAGAGATCCGTGCGGGAAGAATGTTAGAGGCTGCAGTCATCTGAAATGATATAACTACTACTACTACTACTCCTAACAATAGAGGAGACAAAAACCAAGAGAAACATTGATGGCGATCACTGAATAAACGTGACTTCCAAGTCCTGACCTGCTCCCTCGCGGCAAACGCACCACAGCTGTGTTTTTGCTTTTCCGGATCAACAAACGAGGTAAGCAACCTGACGAGCTAATACTATGCGTGCGCTTACACTGCATCCGGCCGTGTGCTCTAGGAACAAGTCGATCGGCACCTCGGCAATCCATATGACCAGGGATATGTCATAGATCATAAGTATGCACCAGTTGTCGCAAAGAATAGCACTCTTATTGTTATCTACTACTCCAACCCAAGAGCAATAAACTGGTCACTCCAGCTATGGTTGGGAGTACCATGTCATATGACCAGGAGGCATACCGGCATGGCACCATTATAACGCATACGTAGCTAATATGCCCCACTTGTTGCAAAGGCCTGTCGCACAACCAACGCCGCGCCTCCCCCCCCTCGGGCGCTTTTCTGGTGTCCCTGCCACGGACGCTGGGAACCACCCGGCTGCAGCAGCCATCAAATTCTTGGGCCTGTCGATGCTGTGGGAGCCATCGATGATGGCTGCTACTATATGTGGAATTGGGAACACCGACTTCTGCGAGTTGTGCCTACTTCTTCTTTATCTGAAGACAGCCTGGAGTATCTCAAACGAACGACTCTAGATATGCCAGTAATGAGGATATCTGGTCGCTGGAATATCTACAACAATCACGACAGTGTTGCGAGATGATGTCATCCAGTGTGGGTACATGTAGTCCGAGCGACCTGCATGTGGCATTTGACAGATCACACGTGATTAGAATGTCTCCGAAGGAACAAGGTCGTCAAGAGGAGCTGCTACCTATTATCTACAGCAGCTGCATACCAGGCTGGTCTATGTACAGTACATAAGACATTGGTCGGAACACGGTACAACTCTTGAGATGCACCTCTTGTTAGTCCTTATTGACGGCAGGACCGCAGCATCGTGTTGATACTTTTAGTTATTACCGGCCAAGACTGTACCTCATGCATTGCTGGTCCCGACACTACTTCGAAGATGCACCTTGCGTCTCGAATTGATGCAAATTCACGGTTATTTCTGATACAGCTGAGCAATCATAGCTCTATGCAGGATCCCATCACCCAAGAATTGCGATGGTGTCATCAAATATTATATTCCAATACCAAATCAGTGAAACGGACCAAGCAGTATTGAGCTACGGAAGCGTGTGCCGAAGCCCTTGTGATAGCTGTAGTCTAGGTATGATTAGAAGAGATAACGCGTGTACGACTCGTCGATATTTAGGCAGAGTACGACTTCTCGGCTCTCTGATTCCTGATCATCAATCTGAACCTTGAGGTCAAAGAATCCTGGAGATCGCACGATGCAAGAACTTGCCTCTGTTGATCGACGAGCACTGCTGATGAAAATGGCGCTGGGGAAGCACAACAGATGCGTCGCCTTCACTGAAGAACCCGACGAAGTGATCCCGAGCACTGAACTCTCGGGTTCGACCACAAGCTGTCTGCACACCATCTGGTACAGCCCTGAAGACGTTAAACGCTTTCGTGCAAACACCAGAATGCTGGCTTCGGGAATTCGACACAGTAGACAGTCGTCGGGCAACTCCAATGATAGTGTGTCATACTCTAACGCGCTTTCAGCAATTTATTCATCCTGTTTGCGTGGGTGCAAGCCCGCTCACGGGGACTTGTGTGCTTTGGCAGCTTGGTTCCGCGTTGGAACTAGCCGTCGGGGCCTTGAGCGTCGAAGCTGTGATATTTCGTTGAGGAGTGACACGAAGTCGAGGATAACCCGCTCAATCTCCACCGTGATACAAGCTCAGGCGGAAGATTGTACGGATTCCACTGGTGGCAGGGCGGAGCACATTCGGGATATATATAAGCAAATCGCTGAACCTGCCCGGCTGTTTGCTCTCGCTTTGGCAAATGCTTCGGAACTGTCATCCTGTGAAAATACAAGCACTCTACTACGCACTGCTAGATGCAGGTCAGTTGAAGACATCGGCCTGATACGTGAGGAAACCAAGTCCACACCAAGATGCCGAGAGCACAGCAACCCATCAAAGGGTTTTCAACTTTCTCCTTGCTGGCGATGATCTACCAACATAACATATTAAAAGATAAGCAAGTAGCATATTGACCAACTCTGTTCTTGTGATGAAAGAGAAGGAGGTGGTGACCAAATCAGTCTAGGCTCGTGCGGCGCGTGGCACGTATCAAAGTTCGTGCTAACTCGTAGGTCTATCGATGTGCATAGAGTCGTTGTTTGCCTGATAGAGCGGTCGGTTCCTTTGTCGAATATATGACACATTCCTCGCCAGATGGTATGCTGTAGTATCAGTTTGCGCTGCTGCTGTATCATGCTCCACAAACTAGCATATGGGTGGAGCGAGGGGCACGTTCAATATATGCCGAGTTATCAAATGACACACAAGTTTCTCGAGAGACACATCAAGGGCTGTCGATCTCAGGCGAACAACCGTGGGTGGGTGCGTGCGCCAGAGTCCTCGCCGCTTGTCGTTGGGTTGATGTTTTCGTTGTTGAACGAACTCTGGTTGCGTGAAGACACAATAGTGTTCCGCAAGAATGAAGAAATGGCAAACGGCTGCAGCAGTTCTTTGACCAAAATTCGATCTCAATAAGTAAACTATCTTCAACACATGGCAGACCTGGCGCGTAGTCCTTCTGGTTTGTTCATATCCCAGCCCAGTCCAATGGAATCGTCTGGTCTGGGGGATAGTAGCTCGCCGGAAATGCCTTTTTTGTGGGCTTCGTGCCTGGGGCCATAACACGAGGAGTCGAGAACAATCTCACACGGCTTTGTTAGCATCATTTTGATTGAGCTAGAGAGCTAGTTGTATTGGATCTTACACGCAAGATGCGCTCGCAACGCGTCTTAGATCCATTGGAAGCGTTCAAGCACTGGCTGTAGGCTATCAACCTGGATCTGGATGTGTCATATCAATGCATTCATTATTTATTCGGTGGAGCTTACCTACAGGTAGGTCAGTGGGGCGGCGCTTGATGAAGCTATTGACGCCGCCAATGACACGACCAGACGCACCTGCGCGACCCATGATTAGTATCCGCTACTGTTGTGGGTCGCACAGTACACACATTCTTGCGCGGGGTGCTCTGCTCTCACCGCTGTCGTCGTCCTCTTGTCGGTCTAGGTTAAGCACGCACAAGTCTCGAGGATGCCATAGTGTCATTCTTGCTAAATCGAGGCGAACTGCATCTGTTTCCAAGCGCGCAGTTGTTTGTCCGGTTCATCCACACGCAGTCCTTTGCGTTTCGTTGTTTGACACAAACAGGTCAAGTTGTTTTGTCGATCCTCTAGCTACTTCATAGCTTTAGCAAGAATTCTTCTCACTTTTCACTACGACCGTTCTAGTAAACTCTGGCTACTCTAGTATTTTGGAACATTTATCCATATTTTGGAACATTTATCCATTCTTGCTGGCACGACATTCATGAATGTAAGTGACGATCACAGCCCCGTGCGAAACCCGTGAATGAGAGTTGAGTTGTGCTGAGAGATGTATGGCGAAGTCACAAATCGGGGAAAATAAAACATGAAGCTCTTTATCTTGTTTTCTCTCGTCGCTGCCGTTACAGCCGATGCTTCGTCTGCTGGTGAACGCCTTCTTCAGGATGTCGTTTTGGTTGACCTGTCTGCTTGTCAAATTACATTATGTGCTGAGGGTTTCTATTGTACCGAACCTGCGCCAGACTTTGCCGTGTGCCAAGCATTGGTTTGCCAGAATGTTGTTTGCCCTGGCAACCAAGTCTGCGTCGGCAAAGATCTTTCATCTGCTACTCCGACGACCAAGTGTATCGACAATCCTTGCAAGACGCCGTTTGCTCTCGAGGTTTGCCCATCCCTATGTCGGGTGAATGATCTCGAGGAAGCTGCTTACTGTGAAGGTGTAGGTAAGATTGAGGAACCGGCAGCAGGCGGAATTGATTCCTGGTTTGATATCGCCAAAGAAAACTACACAGGTGACTTGCGCGTCAAGAGGTGTGGCAAAATTCAAGCTGGGATAAAGCCGGTTCCAACGGATGGCGGTTCGTGTTCTATGAACCCCAAGGCTTGCTTCTTTGGAAACCAGTTCTGCGGTGCGGGTGGCCTCCCATATCCCGATACACTTTGTGAATGCATCAACAGGAAGTGGGCTTGCGACGAAGCGCTTGCATGTCCTGCAGAATAATGATGGTGACCAGAACCTGACACTTGGCCTCGTTACTTCAAGTACTAATAGAACTCTTCAACGATGCAATACACTCCTAGTGAAGGAGCCTCATACTTCTGCAAACCTGTGCTTTCTTTGCTCATACCGGTATCGACTGTTCCTTGACTCGGAAAGTACAACGGTTGGAGATGTACTCTACTCTACATGTAGTGGGTTCGATTAGTGTACTTTACTAGTATTAGAGAGTAGGAGTTGGCCAAGCTCAGTTCTTCATCATCCAAATTCTACGATTAGCTTTTTACCAGTACCGTATTAGAGCCCCTATGTGATATGGGGCAATGACAACACAGTAACACACAGATAATGATTGAAAGCATGATTGTCACTACTCGGCTGTTGCGATTCAGTCGAGCTTGAGCACTACGAACTTCAACGAGTGACCTCCATGTTTGCGACGTCGAGAACGACCGGAGCATGTTTGACTTGCTGCTTGCCGACAGTCGCAGTCTAGGTACTTGTTCTTGGTGGATGAGGTACAACAACCGAGCAGGCGCGGCATACGTTCAGGTCGCCTTTATCACCGTGTCTCGTGTAGGCTGTTTGTTTGAATAGAGCTCCGATGATTTTAACGATGGATCCTCTAGAGGACGAGTTGTAGGGATTGATCCCTTGATGTTTTTTCCAAAGGTAGTAGACAGAATGATGATGTGGCAATGCGATGCACCCAGACAACACTGTCACCGACTTACCAAACATGGACTTTGATGGAACGGACGTCTTTACGTACGAGCTTCTGCGACCCAGTTGGCTTGTACGATACTGCTGTGGTGAACATCATGATTGGCGGGCTCAACGACGCTCCAGAAGCCATCAATGACTCCAAGATTATGGGAAGTTTATCTAATTTGAAATTCTGGACAGAGCAAAAACTGAAACCGAACCTTTGCTAGCCGTTCACAGTACTTGGTACCGGTAGGTATAGCACAGTATGAACTTTCGATCTCTCACAATGCTGTGATGAAGAGAGCTCTCTTGGAGGCCAGTCTATTCTCCTTCGCCTCACACAAGGACTAGCACCCTCTCCAATACAATGGTGCAGCTGCTGCATTGGAATGTGACGCAAAGCATAGAATGCGTCGGACAGGGGCTGATTACGAACAGCACGAATCATGTCTGGATTTCTTGCACCACTTACTTGGCAAGGGGACGTTTGAAACTGGACGAACTAGGCGACCCAGTCGGTATTGAATTGGATATCTTCAATTACAATGCTCTTGATGGACCTCAAGAGAGATACAACACCGGATATGGCCACATTGGAGATGGAGACTATGTAGAGTTGGCTTCGTCAGATAATGAAGTTTGGTTTGGACTCGAAGGAAGTTCGAATCCCCGCGTATTGCCTGCTGCGATTGCACGCTATAATGCTGATACGTTGGAGTTTATTGAATTACACGTGCACCCCACACTGCGTACCATGGCCTTTCTTGCCTATCATACGCAGCAACAAGTGGCGTACGTGATGAATTGGACGCAAAATGATGGCAAACTACAAGTGTTTGATGCTACCGCATCGTCGTGGCGACACGATAATGTCAGCATAGCAGGCCTTCCAACCGAATACAAACAAGATGTTCCGTTTGTGCAGGGAGCAGATATGCATGACAATGTCCTATATTTGATGTTGGATGACTTCAAGTGCACTCTCTTTGCCGTTGACATGAGCAGTGATGGTATCTTGCAGTCCGTGACGCATCTAGGTTTAGGACATGAGCGAGAAGGCATTGATATCGTTCAGTCGAGCAAAAATAACGAGGACACTGCACTCTGGTTGCTGTCCATGGACAATCAGTGGTCCACTTGGGAAGGAAATCACTACGCTGAAATTGTGTGCGTCCAGCTGTCGTCGAACCGATCAAGTCCTGCCATTCCGTCTATACTGCTGGTGGTAGTAGGAGTTCTTTTGGGAACAATGACTGCATCCATTGTCTATTATTGTCTGCACAGACTGAGAAAAGGGCGAGTCGCTGCCCCCTCATACAT
>JAVCKV010064849.1:0-22167 GCA_032274145.1 Herpochondria borealis | reverse complement strand
TTTCTACTCGTCAATACTATCGAGGATCTAACACCAGTAGGCGCTGCTGCAGCAGAATATTGTGCTTTCGACAGGCCGGTTCCTGGTTCACCAAGAGCGGCTTCCTAACCAACCAACCAAGCAAGTTGAGCACTTCCTTCGGTAGTGGAACAGCAAGCTGAGCACTCCTTCGGCTTCTTCAGTAGTGGAACAGCAAGCTGAGCACTTCCTTCTTTCTTTCTGTGGTTGAACCAACAAGCGAAGCATTGGTCGATAGCGGGCTCTAGCTGAAAGATGGTAGCTGATAGTGATAGTGTCTAGTGTTTGAAGTAGTCCAATGTGGCCACTCGTTGGAGGCGTCCTGGAGATAATCATGCAACATACAGACCCATGCATATCCTCCTGTCTCCTGCTGCGGGCCGTGAAGAAGAGCAAAAAAGAGGGTGCCGGTAACGGCGCCGAGGCAGACGATGCTACTGATGTTGGGCACCATACACGTTTGTTTGGCTATACCGGTACTTACTATCAATGAGCAACTGATACTGAAGGTAACTGATGCGCCTCGCATATTAAAAATGCAACTAAGTGTGTAGCTACCTAAGCTAAGTCTTGTTTAAGGTTCGAGTCGTAAAAATGGTGCCTTAAAGGAAGAAGCAATAGAATGTTATTGCTTATGGTATGGTTTGCTCAAGTTGATGCAGTAGGAAGTCTAGACTGCCACACCGCTGGTATTGATGAGTTGATTCAAAGTAAGGGGAGTTTGTGCCGCCGCAGCGATCAGCTTCTTCTCGTTGGCTTCGTTCTCGGCCGAATGTTCAAAGAGAGCCAAAGTTCCATCGACCACGCCCAAAGTCCTCGCAAATCGCTTGGAGGATTGAGACAAGTACTCGGATACAGCACCGAGCCCTTCTGCTAGGTCGTCTCTCGCGACTCCCATGGTACGAAGGTTCTGTTGCACGGCCAGCACACCCTGAAGATGTTCTCGTCGCTTTTGTCCTCGATGGCTGCCCAATCCAGGAATGATTTTGCATTCCAGACCTCGAGCACAGGCATGCCGGCAATAGGGCTGTTGGGGTTATCGAGCGCCGAGGGATTCACAATATCGTTGGCGCCGATCACGATGACCACATCTACTTTGGGTAGGTCGTCGTTGATCTCATCCATTTCAAGAACCAGATCATAGGGCACATTGGCTTCGGCCAGCAGTACATTCATATGGCCCGGCATTCGCCCGGCGACCGGATGAATAGCGAACTGCACCTTGATACCTTTTTCTTTAAGCAATTTTGTGAGTTCAGATACCGGGTGCTGAGCATGGGCCACTGCCATTCCATAACCAGGGACGATAACCACTTCTTCGGCATCAAGCAGCAACTGCGCAACTTCATCAGCAGATATCGGATTGGCTTCGCCCTGTGGCTCACCGTCGTCATCAACACTGGCGACAGGGGCGGCACCAAAGCCCCCCATAATCACACTTAAAAACTGCCGGTTCATTGCCCGACACATGATGTAACTGAGGATCGCGCCACTACTACCGACCAGCGCACCAACAATAATCAACAAATCATTGGACAACATAAAACCGGTGGCCGCCGCCGCCCAGCCGGAGTAACTGTTTAACATAGAGATCACGACAGGCATATCTGCACCGCCAATCGCCATCACCATATGAATGCCGAATACAAATGCCAGTATGGTCATGACCACCAGCACCATCACGCCAAAACCTTTGCCACCAGCGGCAAGAAACAGGAACAACAAAAACAGACAAAGCACACCAAGGCCCAAATTCAGCAGGTGACGGTATGGCAGCATCAATGGACTACTACCAATCCTGCCGTTGAGCTTCCCGAACGCTACCACCGATCCGGTGAATGTCACCGCACCAATCAGAATACCCAGATAAACTTCAACGTTATGGATAGTTTCTTCGGCACCAACCAAATGCAACTCAGGATCAAAGTAACTTGCAAAGCCCACCAGCACCGCAGCCAGCCCGACAAAGCTGTGCAGTATCGCGACAAGCTCTGGCATCTGGGTCATCTGAACCCGGGTCGCCAGAAAAGCACCGATAGCGCCACCCAATACAACCATCGCTATTAATAGACCGTAGCTGCTGACGTTGCCACTGGACACAGTGGCCAGTATGGCAATTGCCATTCCTGCCATACCAAACCAGTTACCGCGACGGGCAGTCTCCTGGTTACTTAGCCCCGCAAGACTCAAAATAAATAATATTGCTGCAACGATATATGCAGCACTGACCATTCCGGAATTCATGTTTGCTGATCTCCTACTTTCTGAACATCTTCAGCATGCGCTGAGTGACAAGAAAACCACCAAATATATTAATGGACGCTACCAACACGGCAACCGCAGCCAGGAACACCACAAACCCCGACGACGATGAAATCTGCAACAGCGCGCCCACCACAATAATGCCGCTGATCGCATTAGTCACACTCATTAAAGGCGTATGAAGCGACGGAGATACATTCCAGATAACTTGATAACCCACAAAACAAGCTAATGCAAAAACCGTAAAATGACTCATGAACTCGGGCGGTGCAACAGACCCCACCGCGAACACGGCCAGTATGCCAACCGCCGCGGTAATCACCGTACCCCGCAATTTTTGAAAGGTTGTCAGTTCGGGCGGCGGTGGTGCTACTACCGGTGCTACGGGTTTTGGTGCGGCAGATAACTTGGGCGCTGGTGGCGGCCAGGTGACGTCACCGCCATTCACCACGGTGGTGCCACGAATCACTTCGTCTTCCATATTAACGTTGATGACACCATCTTTATCAGGGGTAAGATCAGTTAACAGGTGACGCAAATTTGTACCGTATAGCTGGCTGGACTGAGCAGCCATTCGGCTGGGCAGATCGGTATAACCGATCAGCGTCACACCACCATGCTTTATCACCTCATTGGCACGGGTGAGTTTACAGTTACCGCCTTGCTCTGCAGCAAGATCAACAATCACACTGCCCGGTTTCATGGATTCAACCATGTAAGTTTTTATCAGCTCAGGGGCTGGCCGACCCGGGATCAGCGCGGTGGTGATAATGATATCGACTTCTTTCGCTTGCTCGGCAAATAGCGCCATTTCAGCTTCGATAAATTCTTTACTCATGGTCTTGGCGTAACCGCCTTCACCGCTGGCGTCTTCCTCGAATTCAAGTTCAAGGAAATCTGCACCCATGCTTTCTACTTGCTCCTTCACTTCCGGCCGGGTATCAAAAGCCCGCACAATTGCGCCCATACCGCGAGCCGCACCAATGGCTGCAAGACCGGCAACCCCCGCACCAATCACCAACACTTTGGCCGGTGGCACTTTACCTGCCGCTGTGACCTGCCCGGTAAAAAATCGCCCAAAGTGATTCGCCGCTTCAACCACCGCACGATAACCACCAATGTTGGCCATCGAGCTTAAGGCATCCAGCTTTTGTGCTCGCGAAATTCGCGGTACAGAATCAACCGCTAATGCGGTTACCTTTTTTTCTGCTAGTTGTTTTAACAATGCTTCGTTTTGCGCCGGCCAAATAAAGCTGATCAGAATGCTGTCGTTCTTAAGTAGCGCTATTTCATCGCCCAGTTGCGGGTGAGTGGCGGGCGCACGAACTTTCATCATGACATCCGCACTTGACCAAAGCGCGCGGGTATCGTCAATGACGGTGACACCCGCATCGCGGTAAGACTGATCGTTGTAGTTTGCAGCATCACCTGCGCCCGCTTCTACACTGATAGTGTGGCCAAGCTTTTGAATATGAATAGCCGTTTCAGGGGTAAGCGCGACTCGGCATTCCCCCGCATATACTTCTTTAGGAATACAAATATGCATTATTAATTCTCTTTAAAAAATTTGAATCAAAGGCTGTAAAAAGCATGCTTTGAATTTTTTAGTCAGCGAGAATACCCTGACAAGGATGCAGGCTAAGAGATCGAGTGTGATCGCATAGCGCCCGCTAGCTGTACGTTAATCAACCAATATGCAGTATATACATCGTTGATAGACAAGTGCTAGTCGAATTTGAAACTTTTTCAGTCCCGCCTGCCGGAGAAAACGGTGGACCTAACGTTCAATCGTATAAATAAGATCTGCCCCGGAGGCGACCGGGTTACTGGCACCGATCAGCGCTAGTTTCTCACTGATACGGTAGCGAAGATTGAACGTGCTGATTTTATCAAACAGATCGATGCCGTAACTGACATACAAATCAGGAGTGATGAACTTACCCAGTGTGTAGCTTACCCCGACTGTGCCGACCGGCTTGCCAAATAATATATACGACAATGTATTCGCATCAGTTTGCGTAGGGTCAGATTGCAACTGCACCAATGGCGCTTGTGCGGTACCACGCACCTGCGCACCGGCTTTAATGTCATAGGCTACAACATCTCTTGCTACATCAAACTCAAGCGCCGGATTATCTATCGGACCACCGCCAAACAAAACACGCCCGCGTTCCATCGTCAGTTTTTGCCCGTATACCAGAAAATCACCACTGACCACTTCAATGGTACCAGACCCCGTAGGCACCCTGCCAGGTTGCTGCTGCACCGTTAATTCACCCGCCAAAGCCCCATTAAACTGGCCCGCTTTAACCCGGATATCGTCACCCAGTGTCACTTTGACATCAAGCGTTACCTGACTTTCTGGCTTGTCGGCAAGGGTATCGTCATCAGAGTTCACTATAACAATATCACTGGACTCAGTGACCGGAGCATCTTCCCCACCGGCCTGGATATAAGCTGACGGTATGTGCACACTACCTGTCACCGAAATATTGGCACCGTTGATCTTCACTTTCAGATCGGGACTCACCACCGCGCGCTGACGGGCTGTGTTGGCTACTTCAAATTGCTCACCTTTGATCACAAGATCCAGATCACCGGTTGACGGATTGACCAGACCGCTGATCTCAAGCTTGCCATCACCAGAGGTTGCCATACCAGAAATAACGAGCCCACCTTTACCATCACTTTCGGCTTTCATTGTGCCATCTAATACTTTCATGGCAATTGCCGGTATCTCTGTCACCAGACCGTTAAGACCGGTTTCACCGACTACCTGCGGTTGATCAAGTGTGCCGCTAAGTTTCATGTCAGTATCAAACTTACCATCAACCGCTTGCAGATCAGGCGCAAACACACTAACCAAAGACATATCTTCTATATCTGTTTTTACGGTGCCGCTTAAATCTTTTGTGGTTGATAAGCCACCAATCTGCACGTCAACATTGGCCGTGCCAATGGGGCCGAGATCCAGATCAATCTTAGATTTAACATTATCGTCGCGCATTTCAAATTGAATTCGACTCTCACCGAGCTTGTCACTGATGGGCTCACCGGTATCAAGGTAGTTGATATTCCCTCCCGGAATAATAAAGTCCGCCACTACATCTGGCTGACCGGAAGCATCCGTCTTTATGGTGGCAGAGCCACTTAGGTTAGCGTCAAGTTCTAGATCAGGAGGCATGAAGTCGCCAAATCTTGTGCCGTTTAAATCCTTAAGTTCGATCTGCGCAAGCGCCCCGTTAGCTGCACTCCACTGGCCATCAACACACAAAGATGAAGGATCACTGATCAGACATAACTGCTCTGCTTCAACGGCTTTGGCATTCGCTTTGATTGCCACCGGTGTTTTTAACGTCCAGTCACCAGCTACCGTTTTCTGTAGTTTAATTTTTTCAACCGTGCCCTGCCAGGTCTCGCCATCAACACTGCCATTGACGCTTGCAGCCAATTGGGCAAGCTCTCCAGTGAGGGTGAGACCGACCGTATGTTTAGCAGGTGATCCACTGCCGGTCAGTTCCAGACGTTCCCACACTTGTCCGGCTGCAACGATATTGACCACATCAAGCTTTATATCTGACTGCGCTTTGTTACTGAGATCAAGTGACCCGCCACCGCTAATACTTTTTACAGTGACTTCACCGGTTTTATAGTTTTTCACATCAATAGAAAAAACAGACGAAGGGGCTTGCGCGGTGCCAGCAACTTTACCTTTGATATCAATATCCCCCTGCATGCCAGGCAGTATTTTATCTAATGCAGGTGCATTTAACTTCCAATCAAGTGCCAGCGTTTCACCCAGTGTGCCATTAGCATCAACCGAGGCAATACCCGCCTGTAGATTTAATTGATCAATCGTCACCACCCCATCAACGATATTGATTTCACCAGTACCAGTTAGTGGCTGTTTCTGATAGTCACCCGAGACTTCTACTATTTGCACATTCACGCTTGGCCCGCTTTCAGCAACAGAACCCACACTACGCAGTACCGCACTAATGTTGCCATCAACACCAGGCCACTTTACTGCGGGATTGATCTGGCTTGCTGTCAGATCAATGGCCCATTCCGGTGCGGGACTCCAAAGCGCATTACCGGTGGCTTTTACCAAGCCATCAAGCGTTTGTGCCTGTAGATTTATATCATTCAGCGATTCTGTATCACCGTTTGCAGTCAGTTGCCATTGCCCGGCCGGCAGGTTTTGTCCATCCACCGATAGTTCAGCAGTCACCTTATAACCGTTAAGCGGGCCCTTCACACTAAATTGGCCAGCCTCACTTTGAAATAAGTTAACGCTGTCCTGCACCTGATCTGCAAGCGGCCACACCAGATCAGCCCACTGCCCATTGATGTCGACAATACTTTGCTCCAGGTCCACAGATCCTTTGACATCAAGCTGTGTGTCACCTGCTATTGAATTGACCGCCATTGAATTTATGTTGATGAGTTGCGGATTGCCGTCAATATGCAGCGCTATGCCCAGCGCACCGGCAGCGTCTTGTTCAATGTTTGTCTTAACTTTGACATCGAAATCATCCGGCTTGCCCGTGAACGTGAGTGTTCCGGCAGGGCTAAACACTAACGTCTGCGCCGCTTGATTATTGCCATCAATCAGCGGCCATGGCACATCAGACCAATCAACCGTGACATCACTTTCTAAATCTGCAAAGCGCAACTTACCGCTAATGATTGCTTGCGCTGTGGATTGATCAAGATTGACGGCTACTTTTTCTAGTAACAATTCATCAAGCGATCCATTAACCAAAAAGTCTGCCTGTAACGGACCTGTTAGAGGGTATGCACTTTTCAGCACACCCGTGGCCTGATACTGCTGCAATGATCCACTTGTGGTGGCGTTTAAAGATAACGGGATTTGCTTTATGGCTTCTGAAAACACCCCCAAATTTTCGCTATCTACAGCCACTGATCCATCCCATGATAACTCGGCAGTGACATCGTTCACCATCGTGTCAATCTTCACCTGGGCTGCACCGTCGATTGAATGCTGAACCCGCAATGCTTTGATATCACCAAGCATGGTCCCGCTGCCACTGAATTCGCCATACTGAGGGTGTTCAACACGCCACTGTTGGCGAAGATCAATAGGCCAATCACCGCTGGTGCTGATCGAGCCGTCCATGGTTAGCTCCCCTTGAGGGGCGGCTATCGATAACTCAACCAGTTTTAACGAGTCATCACGTCCACCAGCGCTAAGCTGCACAGAGTCGATCAGTATGGGTTCATCAACCCCATGGGGATATAGCTTTATATTTTCTATATGGATCCTCTTGAAATCAACACCTAACGGCAGCGCCAGATCGCGTAATTCGAAAGGCTCTGTATTTTTTTCCGGTGTGTCTGCAGGTGGCGGCAATCTAATTTCCAGACCGTTTAAGTCGATCTCGTCAACCTGCAACGTGCCTGACAGAAGCTTGCTTGGCTTCCAGTCAAAACGCGCCTTGTCTATTTTGACAGACGCCCCTGTGTCACTGACGTATAACACATCGTCCAGCGTGGCCGGCCCGATTAATGTGCCGTTCGATTCACCCCAGTTTAATTCACCCTGTGCATAACTTTGCCCCAGTGAAAACAAACGTTTCATTCCACCGTGAGTCATGGTGGCATAGGCAAGCACCGCCAGCAGTAAAAACACGAGCAACAGTATCAGTAAAGACAGACGCTTTAATATCATTATAAGTCCGGCCCCAGTGAAAAGTGTACACGGACATTTCCTTCCCCGGGGGCATCCAGACTACGCGCCAGATCAAACCGGACGGGTCCGATCGGTGACCGCCATCTAAGCCCTACTCCGACACCGTGGCGAAATTCCGGCGTACTATCAAAGGCATCACCATAGTCACTGAAGACAGCCCAGCTAAAATTACCTTTGAAGGGCATTTCGTATTCAATGCTCGTTTCGAGCAGGTGCTTGCCACCGCGAACTTTATTTTCTTCATTAAGCGGTGCGATCTTCTCAAATGCATAGCCACGCACTGAAGTGTCACCGCCGGTGTAATAACGCAACGACAGCGGCAATTTGTCAAAATCTTCAACCCAGGTAGTCGCTGCACTGCCTCTGATCAGCAGCCGATGCCGGTTTTCAAACGAGTTAATCCACTTTGCCGCTATACGCGGCTGAATAAATGATGTGTCTGATAAAACTGACTTACTGGCGCCACGCAAAGTCAGCTGCAGCCAGGTACCGTTGATGGTGTTAATTCTTTTATCAAGTTCAGCCGGAAAAGTACGCGTCCACTCTAAGCTGGGTACCAATAACGTTGTAGTCGTCGGCGTTAAATCACCGCTGGGAATGAATTCTTCGACGGTATAATCCAGCGCATAGGTTTTGAACCATAGCCCATCACGAAACTGATAGTTGCCGCCCAAACCGATAGCGCGAGATTCACCTTTCTCAGTGTCTTCACGCTCCATTTGAAAATTGATGCCGTAGCTATCGGTTCTGGGGTCGCCTGTCGGTATTTTATATTCAGCCGCCAGACCATACCCAATCTGCGATAACCGGCCTTCAACCAAATACTGATGACCACGGGTATTTACGCGGCGACCGGTTATACCCAACTTGGTACGCGCACCGGTATCTGTACCGTAGCCCAGACCAAACACATACTCACGTGGCTTAATATGAGTCAGGTTTACTCGCACCGGGATCTCAAGACCTTCAGCATCCTGCACTGCCGCCTTTACGTCGACCTGCTTGTAGTATTCTGAATTGGTTAAATCACTTTGCAAACTCTGCAGTGCACCTGCATCAAAATAATCCTGATCCTCAAGTTCAACATACCGATCCAGCAAGTTGCTTGATATCCACTCTTTGTCCTGCGTCAGCTTAGCTTCACCCATTCGATATCGCTCACCGGGGTCCATCACAAGATTAACCGTCGCCGTATAAGCTTTGATATCGATTCTGATTTCATGTTTTGAGAATTTTGCGTCAAAGTAGCCCAGACGGCTGGCTGTAGTTTGCAAAGTTTGCTTCAAGGCGTCATAGGCTTGCTGATCTAGTGGCGCCCCTTTCCGAAGGGCTGCTTTTGCTTGCGCTGTACAGAACGCTATCACTAGACCTTTGTGTTTATTAAACTGATCATCTTCGACTTTGATTTCAGGCATTAGGCTTTTTCGATTGTAAGGCTGATATCTGAAATCACTACAATCAACCACCACATTGTTTAACGCGATCACCGGATCACTGACCACCCTCACGCGGTCACCCGGCGTCACCTGGTACACAGCCTGCCATCGGCTGCCAAGATCAGACAGATCGGCTTCTACTTTTGCCCGATAATACCCAAACGGTCGCAGCGCGGCTTGAATCTGCTCTGGTGCTTCGCGATGTAAAAACCTGAGTCTGGCAACTGAAGGGATTCGCTTCTCGTTAAACGCCCAGAGCTCAAGCATGCCATGAACATTCTTTCGCTGCTCCTCGTCAAGGCCACGCAGCACAACGCTGAGATCTTTGATCCTTGATGCCGCGTCAGTTTCGGTCTGCGCATCGGACGATGAAATGAAGACGCCCAGCAAACAGCACGACCCCAGCAGCCTGGCAGCGCGACGATGCCTTTGGATAATACCTACAGCCATGATGGTTGGAACAGGAGGTTCAATGGTAGCAGCCCGATTTACGCCGCCCAAACTGCCGGCCAAGGCGGTCGGGCGTCTACTTATTCTTATTATTGGCCCCCTTGTGTCCTCAGTGAGAACAGGTCGGGCGCAGCTTATTATTAAGTATAGTCAATAGTCTGGCGAAGTGGGAATTCGCCAGACCTTTATTGTACAGGGTTTTCCATCAACCCTAATTACAGGCTTCTAAGCTGCTGTATTCATCAGCAGGCACGCCGGACAATTCCGTATCAGCGGCCTGAATCTGGTCATAGATCAGCCTATACGACGCAGGCGGTGCGTTACTTTTCGCCCAATTTAGCGTGTTTTTTACGCAATATTATCAGAAGACCGAAATCCTACAGCCAGCACCAGCTTCTACACATCCACAGCAGCTGCGATAGTCGCCAGTACTTTGGCCAGATACTGATCTGTCTCCGCTTCAGCAATAGACCGACGTAAGAAAACGGGTATCTGCGCTTCATACTCTTCTATCGTCACTGGCCTAAACTCAAGCAACGCTTCTTGCATGGAAGCCCGTAACAGTCTTTCCCTGGCACTGTGGTCGGGTAAGTCTGCTGCAATTTGCTGTGCAAGCGCGGCCAATGCTTCCGGCAGATCCGTTACCGGCCCCACCGTCAAGGCAAGCGGTTCGACAGGAATATCGACCACCGCTGTGATGGCATCTTCAGCCGGATTTTCTGGCTCAGGCCTCTGCGGATCTTCAGCGACAACCGCACTTATGTCTACAGCTGGTGCACGGTCTTTGCGGGCCTTGGCAATCAGTATTTCAAGCTCATGCACTATTCGCTGAATTTCAGCGTTCGGATTTTTAAACCAGTCTGTCGACCAGACTCGCTTGATCCGCCAGCCTAAACGCTCGAGGACGGCTTCACGTAGTCGATCACGGTCCCGCACGGTACGGGCAGAGTGATACGTGGTACCATCGCACTCTATTCCCATTAAATAGTGCCCGTCATTCGCCGGGTCTATCACCGCTATATCAATAAAAAAGCCGGCAACCCCTATTTGTGGCACACACGCATAACCCCGCCGCTCAAGACGATCTATCACTGCAATTTCAAAATCGCTATCTGGCTGGCGCTCTGTCTGGCGGGTGTTATGAACAATACCGGTCTCAAGAAAGGCCAGCAGATCACGCAGCGCGACCACTCCACGGCGACTACTTTCACCAGCGACAATATCACTGGATGACATCGAGGTGAAAATGCGCATACGCTTTCGCGAGCGTGTCAGCAACACATTCAGACGTCGCCAACCGGTGTCTGAGTTAATCGGTCCAAAACGTTGATAAACACGTGCACCGTCAGTCGCCGGACCATACGTCATAGAGATCAATATCACATCACGTTCATCGCCCTGCACGTTTTCAAGGTTTTTGATGAACAGGGGCTCTTCACATTCCTGGTTGCGCTCAAGCGCTTCACGCAAAACCAGATCGTCTTTGGCTTTCGATTCAAGTGTCGCATCGATGAGCTCACGCTGGTTGCTGTTCATCGCCACTACACCGACCGAATCCTGCGGATACTGCTGAAAGTGCAAAGCCACTGCATCAGCGATAGCCTCTGCCTCTTGCACGTTCGTGCGATTAACAAACACTCCGTTTATCGGCACATGCTTCACACCGAACTCTTCTGATTGCCGGGCCGGTGACGGAAATAACACCAGGTCACTGTCATAAAAATTCTGATTTGAAAACGCGATCAAGGACTCATGTTGTGATCGGTAGTGCCATCGTAAACGGCGGCTGTTAAACATCGGTATGGTGGCGTCCAGAATGCTTTCCTGCTCACCCAGCACGGTGGATTCTTCGTCCTCGTCATCAACAACGCGATCAAAGAAATTTGTCGGTGGTAGCTGCTTGGGATCACCCACCACAACCAACTGCTGACCACGGGCAATAACTCCCAGAGAGTCTTCGGGTTTAATTTGCGACGCCTCGTCCATGATGACCAGATCAAATTCAATTTGCCCGGGCTTCAAATATTGCGCTGCAGACAACGGCCCCATCATGAAGCAAGGCTTGAGCTGCACCAGCGCATTTGAAGCACGCGATAGCAACTGCCTGATCGGTATGTGGCGGGTTTTTTTGTTGCATTCGTGGCGCAACAGTTTTAACTCTGTAAGCTCACTGACGTAGGCACCACTGACGCCTTCAGGAATGTCGTTCTGGTCAGCCCGCCAGGCAATTCTTTCACGCTGCAACTGGTGAATTTTTTGATCAGTGGTGGCAAATTGATCACGTAAGGACTGCTGAATATCACCTGAGAATTCTGCCAGCGGCGGACATTCACGCAGGACTTCAAGGGCCAGTTGATCATAGGCCATTGCCAGGTAGGCATCGTTGATCTGATGCACCGGCAAATCACCACGCTCACAGCTAATAGCCACACCACCAAGCCCGGACTGAGCCATGTTTGCAGAACTACGCTGGTAGCTCATCCACTGCATCAGTGACGACTGATTATCGATCGCATTGTTGTTACGTGCGCGTAGCAGTTCCAGGTCGGTGCCACAGTGATGATGCCACTCACTGCTGGTAACATCACCAGCGGCCACAAATGCATCCTTCTTTTGCTGAAATTCATCCAGCTCTTTTTCCACTTCAACAGCAACAGCGTGAAGCTCGTCCAGGGTATATTGCTGCGGCGATTGCATCACGGTAGTTTTTACTGCTTCACAGACATCAGTGGCGTTCAGGTCGGCAACAAAAGAAATGGTCGCATGGATAGCACCGTGCTCTGCACCATTTCTTTTTAATTCCTGCACATTAACTTCAAACACGCTTTCCAGTGCGCTGTCAGCACCAACTGTCTCTAACCACTGCGCTTGCACCTGTGTCAAAGACGCTACCGTAGCGAGCTGTTGCTTAACTTCTGCCATGGTGACATTGTCACTGCCAAATACGCCACGCACCTCATTCACATTCTCATCAAGCAACACTGAAAATGGCTGTAGTGCGCCATTGTCACCCAGTAAAGGAATATCGTCATTGTGCAGTAGATCACCCGCCAGCAACGCAGGTCGTATTTCCCTGACCGATCGCACGACCCTGTGCATAACATCCAGCGCACCTTGATCCATCACCTGACGCAACTGTCGCTCTGCATCAGTCGGTATCTCAGTCAGACCACGGGCAAGATCACCGGACAATTCAAGAGATACTTTTCTGTACCAGGCCCTTAGCTGCAACAACCCGGCAGTATCGGTATTGACGCCATTGTATTGATCACCCAGCAATTGTGCATAGCCGTCGTGATCATTAATTGCTGCACATTCACTGGCAAAACGAATCGCCAGTGGCAGCTCTTTACGCAGGCGCCCGACACTCACAGAATCTGAAACAGCGATTTTCTTCAGGGTCGCTCTGGCAGCGCGCCAATCACTGCTAAACCAGCCCAGCAAGCCCCCCTTATCAAGGGATTCCTGCAATTGAGCCAGGGGCGCTTCATCACCCAACCGTCGAATATTAAACAAACTTGATAACGATTCTTTCTGCTGGTGCACCGATGCAACACTTGCCGCTAACTGCTCTAATGCATCATCTATCTGATCACCTTCCATCCGCCGGTGACGATAAGCACTTAGACGTGGATCAAGATCACTCAGCAACAACAGAATCTTTCGTGATTGCTCTATGTTATCGACACCGGTGCTGCCAAGGACCGTCTGCGTATGGGCCGCAACACTAACCGCCGCCTGCTCTATCTGTTGATATACAACGTTGCCATCAGAAATTAGCGCCGCTGTTTGTTGCAATAGTTGGCGTGCCTCACCCAGCGTTACACCGGCAACCAGTCGACTACTCAGATCTTCCGCACACGCTTGCATTGAATCTGCAGGAAACGAATCATCGTTTACCTGTGCCCTTATGGCGGGTAGCAGTGCATCAGCTGCGGTGTGCATTTTCTCAAATTTGGATAGCTCTTGCTGGCAAGCTAAAAATACGTCTTGATCAAGATTTGGCAAAGCACTTTTTTTAATATTGCCATTTAGTGCCGGCAAGGACTGCAGCCCCACCGCCAACCCTGAAAAGCGGTCAACAGAGTCTGCTACTTCTGCAGGTTCACATTGCAATTGATCAGCAAGGGAATCGCGAAGTACAATCAGCCGCACCAGCGCCGACTGCCAGTCAGTCAATGACGCCGTTAAAGCAGTCACTTCCTGGTGCACCAGATTATCGCATCTGACACCATACCAAGGGTGATGACTCAGCCCGGGTGCAACAACACCGTCAACTGCCTGCAGCTGACTTTCTACTGAATTAAACACCTGTTGGTAACGATCAATCTGATCTTCTGTCTGCTGCCTTGATTGCGGAGTGAAATCTGCCAACGCAGGACGCTGCACGTTAGGTTGATCTACATCAGTGTGTTCAACACCAGCGTTGCTCAGCTCAGCCAAACTTAACGGCAGACTATCCCGGTAACGTGTGGCGGCAGTAAAAATTTGATACGGGGTAACTTGTGAATCTTTCCATTGAGTGCTGATTAAATCAACATGTGCTTTCAACTGCAGCTTCAACTTTTCGTATCTATTAATGTCTGCGTCAATCTCACTGGCATCACGATATTCACCCAGTGCGTTCAACCGATCTCCGATCGAATTTAAAAACTGCCTTTTCTGGGTTTTATGGCTATGCAGCTCAAGACAGAAATCCCCCAGCCCGGCTCTGTCCAACCGGCTCTTAACAACTTCCAGCGCGGCCAGCTTTTCAGCGACAAACAACACGCGCTTGCCATCACTGATGGCAGCAGCGATCAGGTTGGTAATTGACTGTGACTTACCGGTTCCGGGTGGCCCCTCTATCACCAGACTCTTGCCGTCAAGCACATCAATGATGGCACTGTGCTGTGATGAATCTGCATCGTAAATAAGTGGGTAACGGCGATGTACGTCTTTAATGTTATCTATATCGTGCTCAGCCGAAAAACCATCAACGGCTGATTTTTCTGCAGTGTAGTCAGCCCCCAGAAACTGCTTGACCACCGGGTGGCTGGCCAGTCCGCTATCTTCTGGCCATCGATCAGGATCAAGATCAAGGTACATAAGCAATTTATGAAAGTTCAGCAGCGACAAACTGACATAGCGCCTGACACACCAGTCGGGTTTAGATTTTTCCAAAATCCCTGCAACACTTTTAAAATAAGCCTCGGCGGTAGGGGCTTTGCCATCCGCACGCGAGTCTTCAGGGTCAAGCAGTTCCGGTAGCGCGAGACCAAAATCATTTTTTAGTTTTTCGTGCAACGACAAGTTGGCAACGATGTCTTCACCGGAATACGTTAAGCGATATTCAAAGGTGCCAGCCTGCTTGTTCAAGCGACCCTTTTCAATGGTGACCGGCAACAACAACAATGGTGCGATACGCGGCGTGTCACTCTGATCGGCTTCAAACCATTCCAGAAACCCGAACGACAGATACAAAATATTGGTGCCCATCTCCTGCACTGCAGACTCTGCTTTCTGAAACAGCGAACGGACTACTGCCTCGAGATGGTCGGGATATAAAAGCGTTTGCAGAACTGCGTCTCTGTGCCTAGCGGGTGTCACAGGCTTGGCAGCTGTAACAGCGGGCAGCAATGTATCTACATCAGCCACTGGCGGGGCCGGAGCATCCCCATCAGGGGCTGCGGCCGCTACCGTATCATCAAAAAGTTCTGTTTGAATTTCTTCCGTAACGGTTATCGTATCGTCTGCCACCACTGCTGGTTCACTCAGCTCATAGTCAACTTTTATCCCCAGGTGGGCTGCCCACACTGTGGCAGAAGGTGACTCTCGCAATACAACATCGCTACCCGCTTCTTCATCAACGGCCAGATAGCCAGCATCGATCAGTTGTTCACGCGTGGGCACCGGGACCGGGGCAAAGCGAAGCTCTTTTTCAGCAAGCAACAAACCAAGCAACTGATCAGGTATCTCATCAACAACCCGCAAACTGCTTTTCTTGCTGTGGCGGAAATTCAGCAACCGATTACGGGCCGTAAGATCAAGCAAGCGATTGCGCAACTGATCCAGCGCTTGTCGCGCTACCTCTTGTTGCGACTTATCATTATTGTGTGCCATCAAGCCAACGATTTACCAGAGTGTTGCATAACCTATCAGTGATAACCCACAAAATCATTATAAAAATAGACTCGCATATCGGGCGTAATCAGCCTGAGCGACGCCATAGGTGCATTGCCAGCACCACTCTCAACGATAGCGCTTCGCTTGCGCGGCAGGTCAGCATTGAAGGGCAGCGATGAAACGGGTATTGACGCCATGATGCTCGTCAGCGAGGACACAAGCGGGGTAAGAATGACAAGTGCGACCTGCTGGCACTCTGGCAGAGAACAACAACTGATGAACCAGCTAAACCATTACCAGCCAAGCCAATGAAAACCCTATCAAAAACTAGATAAAAGACTCAGAACAGTTTTTGAAGTAGCAACAGCTAATAACTTAGAAACCTACCCGGCAACGCCGGAGCTGGCGGGCCGGTAGGAACAACCCATGCGCACCAGCTTGCCTGATGCGCAATCTACCATTCTATCGCATGTTAACCAATACGACGCCGGCACCGCAGCAAGCCAAACAACAGAACAGCAAAACCAACAGTACCGCCACCACTGGTGGACACAGTGCGATCATCAGCAGAATTTCCACCAACGGAGGCGATCTGGAAAGTTCTCTGTTGAGTGACAATCGGTAGGCCGCTATCGCCGGTGTCTTCGATTCTCCAACTGGCCTCTTGGTCAAGCACTGGCGCAGTCACAGACGGCACCGCACCGACCGCATCAATCACCACGACGTCGTCTCTGCCGGTACCGGCACCCAGAGTCAGTGTCCATTGGGTCTGATCTTCGATACAGCTGGCATCCAATGTGGCGTTTCTGGCTAGCGCCTGATCGCCCATATCACTATTAAATACAAACGCCGGATCAACGGTCATCTCTGACGAAGAAAGCGCCGTGTATAAACGTGTGATGTAGCGATTATCATCCAATAGATCGACTGAGTTTTCCATCGCGCCGATAACATCGGTCCGGATAAACTGGTCAAGCTCTGCTCTGGCAGCGGTGAGTTGTTCAGCAGTGTAAGTCACAGACAAAGATAACGGATCAAAATAGATATCTGCTGTCTGGCCGTTGGGCAATGGTAGTAGGCGACTCACGGTCGAGGTAATCGCAGCGTTAGTGGAAAAGCTCCGCATAACACCAGCGATGTATTCTCCGTTAGATAACGCACCCAGGCCGTTTAATATTCTTTGAAAATCACTCGCCGACGGCAATCTACCCGCAAGGTTTTCAAAACGACCCGCATAGTCTGTGGCAAATCCCTGACCGCCCGCTTCATCCATCGCCTCCGTGATCAGGTTCTGATAACTGCTATAGGCATTACCGCTGAATCCGGTATACCAGTTAAGGCGTGTATAGTTTGGTATGACGTGCAAATAATTTTCAGGCACTGCTCTGGCGTCACCTACTACCCAAACCAATACGCCCATATCTTCAATAGCCGCTACTGCAGTGAGTTTAATTGGGACCACTGGCTTATCGCTTTGATACTTCAAAATCAGCGGCTGTATATCACCCGTATCCCGACCGCTTTGTAACTGCACAGCGACAAATTTCATCCCATCTTCGATGTAAGGCGCTAGCAGCTCTGCACCGCGATCGGATAGATCAAAATTCTGCTCAGCAAGCCAGAGCGCCACCTCTTGCGGATCCTCTCCTCTCATCACAGTGACTACATAGCTACCCACTTCCTCGACACTTTCAATAACAATACCGTCGCTATCGGCCTCTGCATCAATAGCACCACTATTAGCAGTCGGGAAGGAAGAATTTACGATATCGGAATCGCACTCCTGCCCTGTACGCCTTAAATTAAACTGTGGCCGTGTGGCGAGTTCAAGATCGCTGAATACCTGATTGCTGCCCAATTCAAAGGTAGGCGTAGAAGGAACCGGAACCACCCAGCCAAAATCAGAAGCGTCGCCGACATACTGAATTTGCACCATCGCCGTTATCTGGTTGCCGTCCTGCCGGAACACGATCTGTTCACCGGCCTGTTCAATCGGCAATGTTTGACAGAAAAAACCACCACAAGCCGAACCTGCAACGGGCCATATTGAAAAAGCCAACAACACCCCCGCGGCTAACACACTGCAAAACTGCTTCATCCTGGATTCCTTTACTTTTCAGCCTTTTGGACTCAGAACGATAGTTGTTCAAACAGCAAACGACAAGTTTCCAGACACCAAGGTGGTCTGTGTATTGTGCCAATAGATTGATCAAGCGGCAAAATAGTCACACCGGGCGCATACAGGCCCAGCGCAACCGTTTCTTTTAAACCAAGGTGTTAATCGCCAGCTTCGACCTTAATCACGGCACCTGTTTGCGCATCTATACTTACCTCAACGGTGTTACCGTCTGCATCAACAACCGCCCCCTACCGAATAGCAATACGCTTCGTATTGAAGATGACGGCCCGGGCATTCCTGATAGAGAACGAGAAACGGTTTTCAAACGCTTCTATCGAACCGCCAGCACCAGTACCACAAAGGGCAGCGGTCCGGGACTGGCAATTACTAAGTGAGTTGCAGACTCACACGAGTACGGATTAACGATGGAGGATCCAGTCATTGGGCACGGCACCAGTGTTCGTTCGCAGTTTAACTAGGTATTAAGCAACTGCCTTATCACCACACTACAGCAATCGGAATGTACTAAGTGCTAGCCGCACAGACACACGCGCGCGTATGTGCATGAATGAATAAAACTTTAGATCACAAAACTTTTAAGCACCCCAAGCGCACTAACCATATCAGGCATCTCTTTTCCTTCATGAAAAGAATCGACCACCGGTTGCAACAAAGCATGTGCCTCTTTTACTTGGCCAATTGACGCAAGATACTCCGCATAATCGGTACTGACACGAAGTTCATACCATCTCATTTTCATGTCCCTTGCACAATCCAACGCAACTAAAAATGCTTTTTCTACCTCGGCTCTATCACTGCCCTTCTGAAGCTTGGCTTTAGCAAGTATCCGCAGTATATCCGGGTCTTCAATAAAGCCACCGGTTGACTTCGACACATTTAAAGCGCGGTTTGCCTGTGCGATCGCATCATCGGGTTGATTTAACCCTATCCACGCTGATGCTATCTGCGCCAGCATAAAAGGCGTGTGGATATTCATTCGCAATATTTCAGTGTAGGTATAAAGTGCTGGGGCTACAGCCTCTATTACGTTTTCATACTCACCGTTCAATGACATAAGCCCTGGCTGTATTAAAGATTCACCGGCACGCCATAGCAAAAGCTCGTGTTTTTTATTCAGTGATTCCAGCTCTTGCAGGCACTCTTTGACGCGCTCGCCCAGCCGCAGTGACACAAACATATTTCCGCCATGGAACAGCACCACTCCTAAGGTATTGGCGTGGTCCAGTTGCCTGGCACGGATAATCGCCTGATCAAAAAGTTTTACCGCTTGCTCGGGATAACCACAATGCAGCCGTGCCCAGGCAGCCAGCACTTTTGCTGCGGCTTCAATATCCTGACCATAAAAGAATGGCTGTGAACCACCGTGCTCTGGAGTAACGTACGCGGCTGCTTGCTGTAAGTGATCGTCAGCCAACTCCGGTTTACCGGCTATCAGCAGCGCAAATCCGGTAAGGCGATGGCCTTGAACAATGGTTTCATGATCTGCGGCTCGCTCAGCCATCTGCAGAAAATCACTCGCCAACTCACAGGCTTTATTGACATGCCCGGTATGAAGATGAAAAACAAACCGACCGTATAAAATTGGAAAAATTCGGCTGGTCTCGCCAACCAGCTCGGCAAGATCAAGCGCGCGCTGAGTATTCTTTTCCATCTCTACGGAGCTATAGCCACCGATCGCGATCAACGGTCCAGTCAAGTCTATGTGCAAGGTCAGACATTGCTGCAAACTCTCAGGACTATCTTCAGTTGTTTCTAAAATTTTGATCGCACGTTCCAGCTGAGCAACGGATTCAGCATCTGCAGATCGGCCCGCCGAACGCTTACCCGCCCGATGCCAGTAGGCGATGGCCTGTTCAGTTGAATCGGCTTCAGTAAAATGATAAGCCAGTAGCTCAGGTGCGGAGTCGACCGTCTCTGGAAAACCGTCTACCAGCGCGGCAGCAATTTGCAGATGATGTGCTTTACATGTTTCGCTTAACATGCTGTCGTAGACCGAGTCTTGAACCAGCGCGTGTTTGAACGAGTATTGTTTGTTGGCCGACGTCCCGGACTGAAAGACCAACTCTGACTGAACAAGTTGACTGAGACCTTCAGCCAGATAATTATGCTGCTTCTGGGCCAGTGCCTCTAGCAGCTCTAAAGGAAATTCACGGCCAATCACTGCGCCTATCTGAATGATTTCTTTTGCTTGTGAGCCCAGCCTGTCGATTCGAGCCAACAAGGAAGCCTGCAATGTTGCCGGTATATCGGCTTCAGCAATATCAAGCCCCCCTTCGACCAACGATTTGGTGAGCTCTTCGATAAAAAGCGGAACACCATCTGTCCGTGACACGATTCTTTCAATTACATCATCGGCTATAAAATCACCAGCAACCGCACGCACAATTGTCGCGCAATTGGCTTTACCTAAACGATTCAACTGCAACGATGAAATATTATTGTAACCCAGCAGACCGGGTTGCCAGGTAGGACGATGCGTCACTACCAGCAGCACTCGCGATTGCTGCATACGCCCAATCATTAATTCAAGAAACTCTTCACTGGCAGGATCAATCCAGTGCGTATCTTCAATTAAAAATAACACCGGCTCACGCTCAGCCAACGCCAACACATGCAGGATCAGCATTTCAAGTGTGCGGGCTTTTATCTGCTGTGGTGACTGTGTTAATTCACCGTAGCGGTTCTCGAAAGGGATCGACAAAAGGTGGGCAAACAATTGCGCTTCGGCGGGATCATAACTACCGGAAGTTTTTAACAAGGCTTCGATCTTATCAAGCTTGATGTCGGCGGCATCGTCGGGCTCGAAATGTGCCGCCCTCTGCAATTGTAGAATGATCGGATAAAGTGCGCTGGTGCTAAAGTGGGGTGAACACTGATAGCGCAGCGATATGTGCTTACCTTTTGCTACTTCATCACGCAAACCTTCGATAAGTCTGGACTTACCAATTCCCGCCTCACCAGATACAAATACGGCCTGCCCTTCACTGCCACTGACAAGCTGCCAACGATCGACCAACAACATTATTTCTGTCTTACGCCCGACCAGCGGGTTTAATATACCGTGAGTCGAATCAAAGCGACTTTCTATTTGGCGGACACCCTTGACTCTCCATGCAGTGACACTTTGATCAAAACCTTTGAGTTGATGCTGGCCCAGATCAGTGAAATCAAACCCGCCTCCGGCAAGCTGTCGCGTCGTCTCAGAGACAACAACAGTGTCGGGCTCTGCCATCGCTTGCAGTCGGGCAGCCAGGTTGGGTGTCTCACCCACTACGGCTCTTTCTTCTGCAGGACCACTGCCAAGCAAGTCTCCAACAATGACCCGGCCCGTCGCAATACCAACCCGCACAGAACCCGCATCGACAAGCACACACGATTCAACCACCGCCAGGCCAGCCGTGACTGCACGCTCTGCATCATTCTCATCAGCCATCGGGTAGCCGAAGTAGACCAACACGCCATCGCCCATAAAGCGGGCAACGAAGCCGCCCAATGGCTCTACCGCATCGACACAGGCTTTCTGAAACCTGTGGATAACATCGCGCAATGTTTCAGCATCGATTCGACGAGAAAGCTCGGTAGATCCCACCAGGTCGCAGAACATCACCGTTAACTGACGAAATTCAGCTTCTACTCTGGAGTCAATTTGAGCCGGTATTAATCGTTCCGTATCGGGAGCAGATAAAACCGCAATAGCACTGAGCAGCTTTTTGCGATCACCCAGCTTGCTGACCCCCAGATCTTTCAGGTCTTCATTGTTAAGCTCTGGCAGGATATGCCAATCGACTTCATTTTCAGCGAATGCATCAACAAACCGCTCAAACCCCGCTGCGATAAGCCACTTTCGCACATCAATTTCCACTTCTGCCTCCATTCAAAAACACACCCAGCGATAGTATCGGTTTATGGATCTGCTTTGTAGTGCACGCGCGCCAATCCACCGACAAAACAACAAACCCCACACTCTACCCTGGTGTTGCAAAAAATTCCGGCCCAGAACCGCTGCGCTGCTTCTATAGCAGCATCTAAGGCGCTGTACTCAT
>JAVCKV010064738.1:0-13401 GCA_032274145.1 Herpochondria borealis | reverse complement strand
AAAAGAAGTCATTGAGTCCTTGATGCAAGTTGTGTAAAAAGACTTCTTCGACCGCTTCACAGATACTCGAAAAAACGGCTGTTGAGTTCTATCATCACTTTGGGTATCTTTTCTTGAACTAATAAATCATCGAAGACGTAAGCTCGTCTGAAAATTACATTGATAAGTTCTGTATTTTGCCGCGCGGCGACGTGTCGTCCAAAATCGTTCCCCAGATGAAAAGCGCTACTGTCATGAGCATGATCCTCAAAATGCCTCCGCACAGCACAGGGTTCTGTAAAATGATGTTGTCTCCGCACAGAGAAACTTTCTCATGCATTTAAGACTCGGAATATACTTCAAGTTACCATCTTCGAGGAATAACAAAGGCACGTGCCGAGTTACTGGTGCTTTACAAAGGATGCGTAAGCGTGTCGTGTCTATGATTAATTTTGGAGCCTTTTTCCGTCGGTATTGGTCTGGACTGAATACCACAGACGACATGAAAAAGCTACAGAAATATCATGAGAACAAGCTTTCTGGTTCGTAAGGAAGTTCATACTTCATCCGTGAAACGTTGAATATAATTGCTTCGTATATAACAGAAAAAAAGAATCGCGTGCCTCTCTACAAGTCTACAGTAGATCTGGGTGCGCTGGAAGAATTTCTAGAATTTATTACCCCTCCTGTCAGAACATAATCTCGCATTTTCGCTCGGGTGACGTTTTCCGTGACACAGGTACCTTACTAATCAAAATACAGGCCCTCCAGTTTTGGTGTCTATTTACAATACACCGGGAATTAATACTGTTCAAGCTGACCAGCAGGTTACGTCTTCATTTAAAGACTCTCAAAGTGACTCCGCACGTGAATCTTGCAATAGTCAGGAACGCGCGGTTTGGGGGAATGCAAATACTCTTGGTGCAGAGGATGATGTTGATTCTGAACATGCTTTCGAGGAGATTTTCTTGAAGGAAGGGGAAGAGATTGAGGAACAAGAAGAAAATGACGGGCAATTTTGCGATGAGGAAGGTGAGTAGATGCCCACAAGTCGGCATGAATCCTGTTTGGATGAATTAGAGGATGTGATAGAGGCCGACTATTTGTAGCTCTCCAGCTTTGCGGATAAGTATGGTGATTACTATGTCAGAGATGTCTTGTAAATACCTTAGGCGTAACCAAATACTCATAACAAGAACTTCTGCATCTGCGTTAAGCTTTCTCATCTTCCAAAAAAGGCTTCAAAGTAAAGCCCCCAAATCAAATGACGGAAACACATTGTCATATGCGAGACATATATCCATGGATACTGCAGTACGAGCCGCACGGCACTTTGGTATGGAGTTAGAGCAAGTCTATCACGCCCAGTCATACTTATTTGCGCGCGAAAAATCACACAAAGGCAGAGAAAGGTATATTTAGAAAGAGACAGTACATGAACAGTAGGTTTCCAATGACATTCGTGTCTGGGGACTGACGCGGGAAAAGTTACGAAATCTAAGGCAGTTTTTATATTCACATAATCCTCAGTCTTTCAAAGTAATTAATATGTGGGAGTGTGGAGCGCAGTACGAAATGTGTTCAATTTCAGGAAAAGGAACTGAGAGATCTTCACCACGGCAAGGGGCTAGATAAGAAAAAATCTACGCCGTGTGTGTTGAGTCGGGCGGGCGGCGTGGCCCCGTTGGGGTGAGAGGCGATCCTCAGCCTCTCACCCCTACGGGGCCGTGTTTAGAAATGCTGCAGAAAAGGCTAGAAAGCGGGTGAGTTGGTCTGGAAATCGCCGAACAGGGGGTTGGAGTGTTGGCGCTTGCGATAACCACAATGCGGTGTTTTGATTCGGGTTTCGTGGACCGGTGATTGTGGGCCTCTGCGGCAAATTTTTGACCTTGGTGGGCGGGGCTGGTTTGTTCATGTATGGACCAGTGTTTGAGATGTACGGCGGGTGTGTTACAGAAAGGCGGGCTTTTGTAAAAGATGGGTGTTGCTGTAGGACGACGGGTTTGTTGAACGGTGGTTGAGACGAGCGACGGGCGGGATAAGTGCTCACATTCTGGCGGGCGCCCGCGATCGGGAGAGTCAGGACAGAACGAAAAGGAAGAAATGGTTTTTACATAGTAGGATATATGGGAGGAGAGTCGGTGGAGTGGAAAAATTAGGTTGCTTTTGGACAAGATTCGGATACGACGGATCGTGGTGGGAAACGGAAACCAGAAAAGAGCTTTGAAATAAACGAAAGGCCACGCGGTTCGAATAAACCTACACGAAACTTGCAATGTATCGTATAAACTTCAAATTTTGGGTAGAGTTAAACTTTTATCAAATTATGGGAAGAAAAATAATCAAGACTTGTCACAACTTTAGTCAAAACGTATCGCGCACTGATTCAACCAATTCTTGTTGAAAGAAAGAATATCCTAAAAGCATTCTCGCTTCTGCAACAAGTCATCGTATAGCTGTTTGCAATATTGTCAGCACAGACAAGGCGCCTGGATCGCCAAACCCGACGTATAGGCGACGGAAACTCGCTGAATATTGGAAGGTTGCATTGCTCTGCTTCGCGACCGCAAATTATCTGTGAAACATAGTTTTTTTGCTTGCAGCATTCGTCGCATGCAGCGCAGAAAACAAAATGGAGTTCTGTTGAATCGGTCCTCCCCGCCACAAGAGCGACTATTCGCGCGCGTTAGACTTTAGGACATCAAAGAATGGCGATGTCTATGCAGTTGCCCTAGGAATCACCGAGGGGTTTCTCCAAAGAAATGGAAGTTTACAGCTTGTAGTTGAGGCGCAGGATGCTGGAAGAATGGTTTCAATTGAACCCGCACGGGTTCTGGGAGGCGTGCATGTTTGCCGGTCTTTAGAAAAACGTACAGAGTTGTTTTATAGTGAGGAGTGTGCGGTGAGAAGAGAGGGGATCGCGCCGTAGGCGTCGTTTTAGCATTTCTTACCGCCACTACCTTTGCTAATTGCATCATTATTGATCGCACGGGTCGGAGTCGAGGAGGCGTGTGTTTTGGTGGTAAAACGCGAGGCGAGAGCCCCGGAGATTTATTTCACGGAAAGAAGGTGCGCACCATGTAGCATCCCGTCCAGCCGGACGGGGCGATCCTACCACCTTCTTTTTTCCCGCAAAGTGCTAGCTATACGGCAGTAAAGCAACGTCGTCTACAACAACGCAGCTGCACGGTGGGGCGCCACAGCTCTGAGACTTACCGTACCGTTGTGTCTGCGCACAAAGGTATGCTATCACTGCATGGAGGAAGAGTCACACCACTGTACGCGCTTACAGTGGTGCACCACCGTATCCAACGTAAAGGCACACCACTTTACGGACAGACAGTGGTTCGCCACTACATGTGTTATGCCAATGAAACCACTGTGCGTTCTTACAGGGATGCATCACCGGAAATGACATAGTGTCACACTAATGTATGGTCATACAGTAGTGTGCCACCTCCCATGAGACGATGGCAGACCATACTCGGCGGTGAACCATTTTGTCTGATATGGTCGTACACCATTGTACAGTCGTACAGTGGTGCACAACCACATAGGTTATGAAGGTACACAACCGCACGTTCGAAACTTTCTGCGCCGTTATTGGTGATGTGGAGCCGCCATACTTGAAATCAATAAAGTGAGGCACCGACGTAGGGTTTTCTTCAGCACAGAAGTTCGAAATGGGTCCACTTTACAGCTGTAAAGTGCAAGGTCTACTTCAATGCATTAATGAATTACTGTAGCCTGGTGACCATTGCGACGCAAAGGCCAACCGACCGCCGTCTTGTGCACGTGTACCCGAAGTGTAGTAATGTTTAAGCATTTGGGCCGTCAGCGGGTGTGCCTGACTCCAGTAGATAGCTTGCTGCCCCATTCTCTTTCCCCGCAATATACACAAGTTGGATGCACTCTTCCTGATCTTCCGGCCCCCTTCATAGCTTCTATAAAGCAACTCATCTCACTCGTTTTCTAACCGGCTGAGCAGCACACGCTCTTGGCCGTCTGTCTCACGTCCCCACTAGGCGTGTAACCAGGCGTAGCTGTGTGAGCACACACACACCACTCGGCCCCTCCTCCTCCCCATCTGGCGAGTGGTCTCCCGACCCACTTCCCTCTTCCGTGCCGCTCTCGGTCTTTTAAAGACCTTGAGAAAGCCCCCGTGGTATCACAACGCACTCTCATTTATACTACAAACCAGCGCGATCGTATCATCGATACGCGTGACTGGCCATCAGGTGGAAAGAGGTGAAGAGCCGGGGAATATGACAGAGACAGGGATTGGGAAGGGGCGGAAGAGGGTGATGAGAAACCCGTTACGGATCTGCTCAGTCATGCTCTGGGGGTGCATGAGCGGTGGTATGTGGAAGATGAAAACAGAGGTTGTTCACGTTGATAGAATTAATGAGATTAGGAAAACGGGTTTGCACCACGGATCCTACACTAGGTACTGGACAAGTGGCCTTCTATAAGCTTTTGGAAGATGTTAAATTTGAACTATGATGGATGCCGTATGAACGCGCTTCAAGTACCCTGGAAAACGTTGACTCAATCAAAAAAATATGTATGTTAAATAACCAGACTGGGATATGCGTGATTCCCTTTTTTCGCCGGCATCCATAGAAAGTGCATGTTTCTAAATCCGCTGGCTGTATTGTACCGTACCGTAATGGCTTAAAACACAGTGCGCTACTTAAAAACCCCGCACCCACACACGCTGAAGCTCGTAACACAGTTTTCCGCACCCGCTCGGCTGCCAGGGTGAACCCACACTCCATAACGCAACCACACCCGCCACCCAGCTCAACCAACAGCCCACAGAAAGCACCCATACAGAAAGAAAACTCGCTAACCCCCTCCTTGACTGCTCTACTTTACACATACTCCGTCCGTCACCCTACACCAGTCATGAACCACACCCAACCGCGTGAAACCGCTCTCAGTGCTCCACCCACCGGCCCAACGAGTTCTACAAAAGACCTTACCGCCCAGATTAACCACTACGATCCTTCAAATGCCCACCCGCCCGATTTAAACATACCCAGTCCAAAACCCATACCCACCGTCCGGATGACTGGCCCTGTCCGACTCAATCACCCCGGTCCCAAACCCATACATAAATCGACGCATTCAAACATCGACGCATCTGCGGTCCCGGTGCAAAAGTGGCGCCCGGCTTAATCTCCCGTCCACATGCCGCGCGGCATAAAACATCGGCCGCCCGCAAGAACACATATCCCAACCCCTTCCCGTCTCAGTCCGCCCGATTCAACTAAACCTCCGTCCCACAAACACACTCGCGGCCTATGTGGGTTTGGTTGAGCCGGCCGGTTCAACAACACTTCCTGACCGCCCGACTCAACCACACGCCGCCCATCAGAAAACCAAGGACATCCACATCCACATAAGCCGCAAAAAGATGATCCTTTTTTCCCAAACCCCGACCCCAACGACCATCTGGCCAGAAAAACCTCCGTACCACATCCCATGCTCCCACACTCTGGCCGTCACTTCCTGGCCCAAAAACCGGATTTGCCCATTCCCTACCTCACCTAAGTTAAAACACCAGCCTCACTCATAAACCGCCGCACATTGCCCCGCTCCTCGGTTCAACACAAATTTATTAGTTGTTTTGTCCACAACTAAAAATTGAGTAGCAAGACGCGGTTATACGGCCGCGTCAAGCGAAAATCTACAAAACTTTATACCTAGTTAACCATCTGCCACAAGTACCCCAACTACCTCGATCACTGCGCTTCTTCCTTTGAATCTTGAAGGGCACGTAGAGAATTGTACAGCTCATCTAAACGCACTAGCATGTGCCCCCGGGGCCGCGGAATGTTTTCGGATTTAAACAGTGCATCAGGGACATCCGACACACGACTGTAATGTTGCTTGCGCTTCTTGCGGTATGAGCCGAGCTCCTGATATTCTCTTCCTACATGCGCTTAGATAATTGCGATCTATGACAGAATATGGTCTAGGGGCATAGGTGGTTGACGTCGAGTACTGGATGGTGCGCCTGGCCAGTAGCGTGGTGATATGCATCCTTGGTGTACTGGCGATGGACCAAGGTTGTGGAAGGAATGCGTGTGTGTGGCCTGCGCTGACACGCGCTCAATTTCGCGGTATTCCATGTTGAAGGGGTTCCTTGGACCACCATGTTTCACGCCCCACTGCATCGGTTTACGGAACGAGTCGATGGGAGGATATTTTATGGGTTGCGTATCCACAATTCGATGGTGGCGGTACTGCGGTAAAAAGGCGTACGGGCCATAAATTCCCTTCCGTATCGCAGGGTCAAGACTCATGTGGTAAGGTGTACTTTCCTCTATATTTTCATCTATTAGCTAGTGCTTCTCGGACTGTGTGTGCCTGCAAATGGCGTAAGCTGCGAGCTATCGGTTACGTTTATCATGGAGTTGCTTTCCGTATATATAAAGAGGCACTCGTGCTTCGCGTATATGACTCGAGTCGCGAAAGAACCACCGTCTCGCGTCACGCTAGTACTCCACATGCGCATCGTTGTCTGCATACAATAAATAGCTGTCCCGAAACCTGGAGTGATGCGGAAAGCGGAAACTTTATGCTCTGCTCAAGTTTGCACCTAACTTCCGTCATCCGCGCGGATACAAAAGAGAAAAGCGTCCTTCCATGGGGTCCATTATGGTTGCCAGGGTAGATTGGGATGTTCAATAGCCGAAAATGAAGCCAAGGAATGCTTGCTCCAAGAAGAACGAAACTGCGATGCCCACGGCACGCCTATTTCCACCAAAATTCAGCAAAAAACAACGGAAAATATTGTTTCATGCTCTGAAGCACCATGCTGTGTGACAGATCGTGTTAGTTCACGGTCCGATCGTGAAAGTTTAACATGAATGGATTTTTTGGAACTGGAACTCCATTCAGGAATTAGTCCTCTTCGAACCAGTGCGGTGCGGCTGGGTAGACTTTTCGAAGGTCAGCAACAACACCGACGGTAATATTCATCGAGAAATATGGGACCATGAGTCGCACTGCAAACGCAATGGTCTGCTTCATGCAAAATTCCCCGGGCTTGTTGAAAGCATTGCACCAAATTGACACTATGGGTACTTCGAAGTTGAACGGAGAGCTCCAGAATACAGCTATTCGTCGGAGATGAATAAATCCGCGCGCCATATTATCCACATAGATAGCTTCTATTTTGTCCCTATTGATATTCCCCGCACAAAAGATTCTATCCGGGCTGTAATAAAACGTGTGCAGCTCGGTGAATTTGGAACAATTATCTGTGGCGGCACGATCCCCGAGACGGTGGCGCCGCGCATCTAACTCTCTAATCACTCAAATTCTCGAATTTAATAAGAACAATCTTTCTTGTTGTTTCAAATACACGCGGATGTTAGCCCAATTTTTATTTTGTGCCTCTCATCCCGATTCACATTAGCACCGACCCGGATCACCGCCACTCACGGCAGGCACAACCCCCAACAAGCAGCGAGTAATTTTTTCATGCACTATCCCATCTACGTACGTCCATGTGAAACAACTTTGTTTGCCTTCCGGAATCTACGTTGACAGTGCTATCCTTCTCCACCTACTTTAAACCACGCGGTTCAAAAATGGAAAAAGAGCACGGAAGAAAAGGAGGAAGTGGTGCGCAAGCCCATCGAAATTGAATAAACTTCGCAAAATCGTGGAAACGTTGCGATTTTAATCTGAAAAGCACCGCACAGAAAATTGAAATTCCGTGTGGCAGGTGGAAGGTCTAGAAAACAAGAAGGAAGAGACTAAAGGCAACCGTCGCGAAAAGGACCATGCATGCCGCACGCAGATCGGGAAACTTTCGGCCGTATCAGTCCGTCTGGCCCTGACTTGCACTTATCTGAAAATATGGAAGATTACGACATTTACTGCAAATATGCGCGCGCTTTGAGCTCAGATTATTCTAATATGAACTAATTTTCACCCGTACGGGGGATGCTGCATTGTAAAATTGACAGGATGACGACATGGACGAGAATTTTGATGCCGACTCCGGATATGTATATCTGCGCAGCTACAAGTACATATTGGCACAATCTGCTCTGTTGCTCCACTTGAGACTAAAAACAAACTGGATGACGGAGGGAGAATTCCAGATATTCGAACATTTCTCAACAAAACCTTTCGAAGACAGCGCGCGCTGTTAAACTGGGATAATATGCTAAGATTTTTTATCATTCAGTGGTCCTGCGTGCTTCAATGAAGAGCAATAAATGATGCTTTCCAACGCATAAATTGAGCCGGAGCTCCGAAAAAACTTCACTCATAAAACAATTGTCAGACGGCAGATGGGAAAATCCCGTCAGATGGTGCTTACCAGGTATTTCAGGTCAGTATAATAGTTACTCAATCCGTGCGGACCTGCTTCAGGTTTATGGTGGATATAATTATCTACATTAAGAAACATGCACATGAATGCGTCCGTGTTGTGATTCAATCGAGCTGGATATGTACAACTAAAATTTCTACGCGGACGTATACGAGCACCCTCTGCGTGGAAACCCGGAGTTGCTTAGCATGAAATAATTTCCGTTGGTAAATCGACGGGCGTACTCATCGGGCGAGGTATAGTTCAATGTTCTACATGTAAGGGTGTGGCGTGAATCACAAATCACTCGGACGTGGTTCAAATACCGTGCTGTTAGAAGCCAAGAGTGGATCACATGGGCCGGTCAATACACGTGCAGTGGTTTACGCACTGCGCATAAACCGAATTACACGGAAAAGAAGTTGCACATGCACGAGATGAATGGTGAGGATGTTGGATGATTGGAACGCACCGCGCAGTACCGGCACCCCTACTCACTCCTCAGAATATTTTTAATGAGGTTGGACGCGCACTGCAGTGGGCTTTATCCAGACAAAATCTACTAGACCGGAAACGAGATCTGAAAAATTGATCAGGAATCAGAAAGAATAGAAAAGGTTCAAATTGGCCGCAAATATCGCCCGGGGAAAGAAAGATCAGACTACCAAATGTAACTTCATTTCCTTCGTTGCACCCCTGAGAATTTGTTTTATGTACCACGCGGAAATAGGAAAATATCACGATCATGAGTACACACAAAACGGGAAAATCTCTCAATTCTGCCTGTTGATCGCATCACTCGTTATATAAACAAAAACATCCGCTGAGCGTCTCGTTTGGATTGATGTTGACATAGTTGTATTTAGTCGTGAAATATGGGTGTTGTGGGCTGTACGAATTTTTAAACATGCCCAGGTTAGTGAGAGGAAAGAAAGGTCCATCGCACAGCAGCTATGAGTAGAAGCGAACAAGTTAATTGGGGTATATTATAAATGGAACAAGGTATTTGGTTTATTGGATAGCTCTGTGCATTGAAGGTTTAACTCAGAAGAAGAGCTCACAGAATATGATGGGCTTCGGGGCTGGTGCATCATGCCGCTCGGTGTTTCAATTTACGGAAGACGAAAAATCGAAGCATATAGAATTGTAACACTTGCGGGTACTGAGGTGTCAAATAAAAACGTAATATTGCTTTTTGGATTCCAAATGCCGCGTCGCTACAAAGGTCGTTGAAGAGGTGGACTCGCACGGGCGAAATGTTCGTATCTTCCTTTAAAAATGGTATTCTTCAGTGAATAACTCGATGAAGCAGAGTGTGTTTATTCGTACCGTCACATCGACACTGCTTTCTGGAAACAATTCACAATGATAAATAGGCACGAGCCCACAGAATAAAGTTTCGTTTATAGAGGTATTAATTAATAAGAGTCGCAGAGTCGGATTTATTCGAAAGAATGCTCAAGTGGAAACATCCAGGCATTCAAATACCCAACGTCCGTATATATCTCGTTAGGTCTGAGAATGCACGATAATGAAAGCAAACTTTGATCTTTTTCTAATTAAGATATCAGCTAATTTAAGCCGTGCCGCAGTCAACGAATATCTAGAGTTGGGAACGGAGGTAGTGCCGGAAGTTTTAGAGTCCTCTTAAAGCTGCGCAGATGATCCAGAAAACCTCATCAATGGCCTGATCAGAATTTTTGCACCCTGTGGTCATCTTAAGCGACGATGATGAACGCCTTGCGGTGATTGAAGTGCTGTTCATATATATTTCACATTGAAACGGCTTATTTGTTTAAGGAAAGATGTTACGATGGGAAAGGGCGCGGCGGTATTCAGATTTGAAAGGTCAGACGATGAAAACTATCATGTGCCTGTTATTTTGCGCTGTACTTGCCTTCGATTTGGAGTATAATAGGAACAGACAAGATGTTTTCAGACTTGTTCGGAATCTGCAATATTTCGATAAAATGGTTCACTTTTGGGGGGTACGAGAAACTGAAGGAAATATACAATCGGGGTTTTTCTCGATGGACAACGGATACAGTACTTTCCCGCTTTGTGGCGTCTCGAAAATTCTTTTCTAAGAGCATTTGAATATTTCATAGATTCAGATAAATGAAGGTGCACCATATTGGACTAATCTAATGCGCATATTTCTATAGAGCTGGTTTTTTATACCATGCCGCTGTTTATAAATGCGATAAAATGTCCGGAAATGGTTCAGGAGATGAAGCGTCTGGTGTTTACTTAATGGAAGGAGAAAACAGTACTCTCTTTGCGCACCTCACGACAGTGGAACTTGCGCTCACAATAGATTGGATAGGAAGGTTTTAAACTCTTTAAAACTGTTTTTAGAATGGTGATATCCGCGAGAGAATGCAGTTAACTGAGCATGCGCAGGGTGTTATTGGGTTAGTGCTCGTTACAACTCTATTACTAGTGCGTGGGGTTACAAGGAAAAATAAACCTTCTAAGCAGCGGTTATGGCTTCATTCTATGAGCCCGTGCAGATGAGGATGAGAGATGCATAATTTATATCCATACGACGCCCGTAAATGTCAATATTGCCGGTGAGGAAAGAAGAAATGTTGAAAGCGCCCGTATTGGGCAACCGTTCTCCGGAAAGTCCATGTGATATCTTTTAAAAACAGAGAATCGGACTCTTCCTCACTGTTTACGGCGTGCGTTTCGGGGAGAAATAAGAATAGTTGCAGCGCCTCACTGCCGCACGGTATTTTCATTTGGATATTGGGTTTTTGAAGTTTTATATGTATGAATGGCAGCGAGCCGTATACAGGCACAAGGTCGTGATGATTGGAATTTTCATTTCAGTAGTCTTCACGGATGCAGATGATGAAGCCATTGTATTAAAAGGGAGATTGGACGCGAGTCATGTACGGTTATACGATGTATTGAATCAGGCAGGGCCTGGACGGAACGACATGGGAATTGGGTAGGCAGATGAGAGAGAAGGGGTGCGAAGTTGAGATCGGGCACTACCCAGAGGGCCAGACAGACAATATTTTGGATATGAGGTGCGTTTTACGCCAAGCAGAAGGTGCAATAATTTTCGATTCAACGAGCGTCTTCCGGGCGGATACTAACAAAGCTGTTCACGGGAAATAATTTAGTTTGGAAGGTGTGTATGAGGTTTGGACGCGATCGGGTACAGCAAAGGAACATGGGGATAAAAAATCAAACCGTGTAATTTATTTAATGTATATAAATAACGACATAAGATAATCGTCCTTAGAGAGGGGAAAGCGGGGTAAAAAATGATTTATTAACGCGTATAGGGCGCCGACTAGAAATATTCAAATTAGAAAAATGCATTGTCGAAACGGACAGTATAGGGAAGGACAGTGAAGGAAAGGACGGTGTAGGGCATTAAAGTTCGCGACAGTAAATTGAAACCCATTATGATGGCAGAGTGCGGTGAAGTGCTGTAAAGTACTGCAAGGTGCATTAGGTAGATTTCAGATACCAACAGTGTTGGAATATATGCGTTCGTGCTGCAGGGCTAGTATTTGGCACGAAAATTGATGCGCAGGGCCGTACATAGTAGAGAGGTACACTCTGTACTGTGCGGTGTCGTGCAGTGATGTAATGCTAGTGAGCCTGCTGTATGTTTCGAGCGTGGCGCGTTCAATCCACTGAGAGAAAGGTACGGTTGTGAGGGTCTGCCGGGACGTCCGTGCCGATATCTAAAGAGGGCCTCGCAGGCTTGCGTAGGCTTGCGCTGTGTTAAGTTTCTCGCAACCTCCAAACGTATGAAGTGCGCTCGTCATGCCCAGTAATCTACAGTATTAACACCGCTCGTATATCGGCACATAAACCTGCCTTCCAAGTTAGTGGTACTTGACTGTGCCAAGCAAACGCATATGTGGCTGTGCATATGCACTGTCAGAGATTGACGCAATTGTAGCCAATTTTATTCGTTTCTAATAGTTCCGTGCCTGTCAGTTAGTTTCAAGCCAAATTAGGTTACATGAATTACTCCATAGGTTCCTACCAGGGTGGCTGAAGGGATTAACCTTTCCTTCTATACCTTGCAGTAGAAACCTTTACGACCATCTAGTGGGCATAAGAAGCTCTCCTTTACGGAGCTTCGGAATAAACCGGAGGATCTATCTACCACAGAGGATCCGCCTGCAACGTTGACTTCACTGCCTCTTCAGTCCCACTTCGCTACAGCTAATTATGGAGGATTTAAAGAGCTCCCCGCGTTGGGCGTTCGTGCGTGTGTCACGGGCGCCGAGAGTAAATATGCGAAAGCCGTAGCTCCAGTCTATCATGTGCCACTTTGCCCGTAGGTTTTTGCTCAGGTAAGACATTGCAACAGCCAGGTGCACGAAAAGAATAGTGGCGACAGGGGCAGGAGGGAGGGGTGGGGCAGGAGGCATTGGGGGTCGACCTGGCAACGTTCTGCGTCACTCGTGTTTTATTTAGGCCTCAATAACACCCTCCGTTGGGTCGCATTCCAGCGGCTTGTGTGCGAAGCCACAGCACAGGGTATTGCGGGTGCGACGGTAGGCTTTTCCTTATACGCCTTCTTGCGCGAGTGTTCGGCTACTGCAGGTTAGCCGGCGCATCTTGGTGATGGCGCAGCAAAGATGGGGCGGTTTGGGGCGCGCGAGGCAGCATACTCTAGTACGCTTCGCTGGAGACGCCGCCGTGGGCGGTTTTATGGGCAGTCAATCGGTGGAAATAGGAAGCAGGCTCCTACGTCCGGTACCCAGACCGCGGAGGTAGTTTGGCAGGCGCTTTCTATAGCGCCTTAGAAAAGCCGACAAGTTGTTTCTGTTGAACAGTGGTAAGTGATTTTTCCGGATTATTGCGCGCATGCAGTGTCGGCCTCGTTCATAGACCCTGTACCACCCGGTCAGTGATTCGTTTTGTAGTATCACACACACCAACTAAGGAGTATTTTTACAAAAATAGTGCTACAAGAGCACTGTAGTTCGATAAGGTAGCAGGTGATCCCGTGAAAGGGGCCTGGTGGCTTTCCTCCAGACGAGGACGACAATATCAGAGATGAAACATCAGTCACGTACAAGGGCGTATGGTATGCTCTGGCGCATTTT
>JAVCKV010064628.1:0-22173 GCA_032274145.1 Herpochondria borealis | reverse complement strand
AAATCCTGACCGCTTTCGAACGTATGTTCGTCTTTGGGAATGTGATTGTTTCTGTTTGTAGCTGGTTAACCTTACCCGAGCGCGTTGCATGGCGAATGTATGCGCCACCAACATCTTGTGTTGAAAGTAGGAACGCCGAGACCGGCTCAAATTGTGGGGCATAAAAACGAGCGTCATCAATCCCAAGTGCAAACGCAATCATTGTGCCGCTGGTTTCTTTGATGACTTCAATAATGGGGTCAGCGAGCTGGGTACGGTGTTGGTGCGCCACTACATAAGACAAGCGATGTTTACGGACTTCAGGGAAGGCACGTATGAAATCCATGGTGGTGAAGTTCTGTACTTCATCGACAAACACATGAAACGGCTCGAACACCTTGTTCGGGAACTGCGCTCTTGTCTGTGCTGCAAACCGAAAAGACGACAACATGAAACTCCCAATCAAACGCGCGTTTTCCGAACCGATTTTTCCAAGGGCCAGGTTGACCAAGACAACACGGCCACTCTCCATCGCTCTTGCGATATCAAGTGTTGGTCGGGAGAGCGCGAACATCTCGCGCATGGCAGGGTCTGACAGAAATGCCCGAAGCTTATTTAGGACAGGAGAACATATCTGAGCTTGGTCTCGAGCACTTTGCCGATTGAAGTCATATTCGAAGAACCGCTTAACTTCTGTGTTTGCTACGTACTTCAGTGCAGAACGCCGATACTGGTGATCTTGCAACAATCGGGTGACCGACGCCAGAGACGCGCCTTGGTGAGATGGCTGCTCAAGTAAGACGAATAGGGAGTTCCTGAATATATCTTCCATTCGCGGGCCAAACCCATCCGGCCAAATCGAGCGGAAGAGCTCAATAACGTTCGAAACGACAAGACCATGTAGGGCAGGGGGCACGTTGTGAAGAGGGTTGATTGAACAGACGTAGTTTGTGTCGGAAGGGTCTACGTAAACTAGGTCGTTCAAGCGCTTTGCAGGGAAGCGAGCAAGGATGTCTTCCGCCAACTCGCCGTGTGGATCGATGACCGCGCAGCCACGTCCGGCATAGATATCTTGCAAGATCATACTGAGCATCAGCGTTGATTTGCCAGAACCGGGGCGGCCCAAAATATGGGTATGATAAAACCGCTCATGTTCGGGCAAAAACACGTGCGGTGTTTGATTGGCTGAAACTTGGGCTTTCCCAAGACACAGGCCGTCAGTGTTGTTGTGCTTCATGCTCACAAGATGCCTTACCGCCACACCAGTATTAAGGTTTGCGTTTCCAAACCGGTGCATTCGCCAAGGCGTCTTCTGAGGTCAAACCTCATTTCTAAAAGATCAGCTCCGCATTTATACCATATACAGACATTATCGTCCAAAAATGGACGTATTGCGCTATATATGGTAGAATTAATTGCGGATTTTGATCTTATGAAAGGAGCGATTTATGTCCGCAATCAAAAAGCACTGGTTAGACTTCAAAGCAATCAAACAGGCCGCCGATTTTGCTGCAGTACTGGCTCACTATGATATCACAGCAGGGCAGGGCGAGGACTACAAAGTCCTTTGCCCCTTCCACGATGATGCAAAGCCGTCATGTTCAATCAACACAAAGAAGAACGTGTTTCACTGCTTTTCCTGTAAATCAAAAGGCAATATTTTGGATTTTGTCGCAAAGATGGAGCAAGACGACCTACGTGGCGCTGCTGCCCGTTTGAACGACATTATGGGAGGAAGCTGTCAAAACGATAGTCAAACGTTCCACAAGGTACAAAAACGGGCTTCTGTAGCACACCAGAACGAAAGCTCGACTTACACAGATATCACAATGGAAGATGTTCGAGAGAATCCAAACAAGGAACTGGATTTCGAGCTCAAGCTTGAGACTGATCATCCATATTTGGATGATCGGGGTATCTGCTCAGCAACCGCAACCCTGTTAAATATCGGTGTCGCAACACGGGGAATGATGAAGGGGCGTGTGTGCTTTCCTATTCGTTCCCCAGAAGGGGCAATGAAGGGTTATATCGGACGCTGGGCATCAAATGATATCCCCGACGACACGCCCCGTTATTTGGCTCCAAAGAACTTTGCAAAAGGGCATGAGCTCTTTGGAATTGAGAATGTTCCAAAGAATGTGAAGACCTTAGTTGTTGTGGAAGGGTTTTGGCTGGCAATGAAGTTACAAAGCCAAGGTTTTCCGGCGGTTGCAGTGATGGGTTCTGTTCTTACCGACGCTCAATGCGAGCTCATTGGTGAGATGTATGACCTAGATCTTCTTGTGTTTTGGTTTGATGATGACGATGCGGGAAAATGCGGTGAAGAGCTTGCTTTTGCAAAGCTCGGCACGAAGTTCCCATGTTTGAGTTTTCGGAAAAAAGCGCCCGAGCCAAATTTTGATTTCGGAGCAAGTTTCAAGCCCGTCTTTGAAGAAGGGGAAGTGCTCTCATTGTTGAGCGAGTGGGTTGATCCAATCGAAGCACCGAAGGTGCTCAAGCGCGACCTAGCAAGTTAGGAAATGAAACTTTCATTTTCTTTAAGGGCCCCAGTTCTGCTGGGGCCTTTTCTAATGTTAGTAGCACCCCCGTGCTGTCGGCCCCTATCCGTGGTTGTCAGATGTGAGCTATCGCATCGGATGACCACAAGTCAGGATAGGAAGTAAAGGCGACCAAAACAGATAACTGGCCGCTGATAAGGGGTGATTCTTTGAATTAGGTTCGCTGTTTTGGTCGCGTTTGCGCGCGACAGCACGGGGGTGTTCGTTGGGCTCCCCCAAGTGTTCGTTGTCCCTTTCGGTCCCTTAAGGCCGGTCTAGGAAGGGACGGTTAGTTTGGTCTTTCTTTAAGAAAGAAAAAACATATAAAACTTCATCCAGAGCGACAGCTCTGAATGTGTTTAGATTCATAGTGTTTAATACATAGTGTTCAGCTTCAAATAAGGGACATTTGGGCCTTATTTTACAAGGGCTTCCACATTTTTAGGGTACAGGAAAGGTCCCAGAGGGGTACGGGCAAGGTCCCAGAGGGGTACAGGAAAGGTCCCAGTAGAACGAAAGTTATCCACAGGAAGAAAGGTACAGGCAAGGTCCCATGCGGATATAATGGTACAAGCGAGGTCCCAGGGCTAGTACAGGCAAGGTCCCACTGATAGACAGTTGGTACAGGCAAGGTCCCAGACGTATCAATATGAATGAATCACTGAACAATCCAATAGGAGCACAGCTCTCACTCTTCGAACCGCAAGAGCTTGTTCGTCCAGATGTGAATATTGGAAAATGGGCAGGGTTCATATTCGTCTCACCTTACTCTAAATCCGTCTATGAAGAACGCACCAAGAGCTTCACTTACGAGAAAGAAAATGAAGTTTTTGACGCTGCGGTCATCGTCACGCCAGGTCTCAATAAGAAGAGTCCAACGACGACGACAATGCGTGTGTTTATTGGTCTGATCCAAATTTGGGAAAGCCAAGGGAAGCCCGAAGAAGGTGAGATAACATTCTCTGCTCGTCAGCTCGCCAGTATCATGGGGTGGAAATGGGGTGGGCGAACTGCGGAGCGGATTGGTGAGCAAATGCGTATTCTCACTACAACAACGATACGGTGGGATTTTTCGTATCAGAGCCCGAAGGGGATCGAACGTGTTGTTGAAGATATGCACTTGGTTGATAGCTCGGCCTACATCGAACGTAGGATGCAGACAAAAAGTGAGCGGTTTGTAGGTCTCCAAACCGTGCGTCTGAATCGCGACCAAGTTAGAAATATGTTGGCCGGTAAGACGAAGCCGCTACGGGCGCAAGAGATTGCAAAGATTGGGCACGACAGCGCGTTGAACTTATACACCATGCTCGACACCTACCTATCCAAAAAATCGGCATGGTCGAACAGGGCGACGGCACTTCTTGAGCGGCTCGGATACACAGGCGAGCGCTACCTGCAAAAGAAGCACCGCAAAGCGAAACTTAATGAGATTGTGAAGGAGCTCGACGGGCTTCTGATTTCGACAGGGCGGCTCAAATTGTGGGTGCTTGATACCGTTGATGGTAAAGACGTGAAGCTTGAAGTGCGTAAGCAACCGACAGTTCAGAAATCGCGGAAGCCAAAAGTTCTTATGAACCCAGCCGATGAGCTCGATGATATCGTGAAGTGGTTGCAGTATGAGATACGAGAAATCCAACCCAACGGGCGGGAGCCAAACCCAGATACGCTTCGACTACTTGGGATGTGGTATCCGCGCCGGTTACTTCATGAGGCTATGTCGGTTGTTAAGGCTGACTACCGTGGGAAAATAAAAAAATCCGCTGCGGAGCTGTTTATTTATCAGGTGCATGTCTCGGCGCATCAGTTTAAAATGCAATGGATAAAAGAGTGCGATGCGACGTGCCGGTGTCGACCTGAGAACAGGCTAAGATTCTAAACATCTAAGAGTCCTGACAGCGCACAGGAAGGTGATAAGGTGGAGTTGGTGATCAAGGTCCCTAGCGTAAAAATAAACCAGGAGGCGAATATGCCGGTTTCAACAATCCATGTGAACCGCAACGGTTCACCCGCAGCGGGCGCCAAAGTCATGCTGTCATTCTCTACAAGTGGTGTGACTGGCACTGAATACACTGACCGAGATGGGCGTGCGACGATCAGTCATTCGGCAAGCGGAACCGCTGCCGTTTTTGTGGATGGTCGAGAGCGAGGAACCATGCGCGCACCTGGCACAATAGCTGTAGAAAGATAGGAGTTTGTGGTGAAAATTTTTAGCTCTAGCGCGGTTGTCGGGATCATTTTTGCATCTTGTTGGGGGGCGGTTGTGAAGGCCGAGGCCCAATCCGCAACGGTTTCTAGATTGAATGAGATATTGCAGCCTTATTATGTAGATTATGAAGATTTTTGGTACAGCACAGAGATTAAAATAATTGACAGATGTCATATTGAAGTTTTGGAGCAAAGAACTCCAGCTAATCGATGGGCGGGAGATCAGACACCTCACCGATCTATCATCAATGTAAATTTATCGCAGATTGAGAGTATTAATAGAGAAGATTACACGCTGGACGGTGGGGGTCGAGGTGTCGACTTCACTCTAAGGGGAGATTTTAGAGGTGAGTTTTTTGCAGTATTTGGAGGTAGTTGGGAGGCTAATGGGAGTGGCGAGGTCAATAGCTTTCGGATAGTCTCTGAAGGCGTATCGCGCTCGGTGATTGGAGAACTAGAGCGGATTGTGCTGGGGCTCGATGGCGGATGCTGATCTGTAGAAAGCCTGATTTCTTCACAGATGCTGCTTGCGCCTAGGCCAGCATTTATCGGCAACTGACCCAAACATAAGAGCCGAGTCCTATGTTGAGCCTTAGAACGGTATATCTGCGGGATCGATAATATCTGGATCGGGTATTGATAGGGCAGGGGGCGTCGGTTCTTGTTGCGAGCGAGCGCTTTCTAAGGAACTGATAGATGATGCGGCCAAGAAAACCTTGGTGCGCCGTTGATCGCCAACCATGTATGACGACGATTGAATATCTCCTTCGATGATGACGAAGGATCCCTTAATAAATCCGGCCTGTTCAATGCTTTCAGCGACAGCGCCCCAGGCTGTGACAGGTATGAAATTGCTTCGGCTTTTTTCTTCATTCTTATGATCAACCCAGGTGCGGGTATTGGCCACTTGGAAGGAACAAAATGAACGGCCATTGAAGGTTTTTAATTCGGGGTCGTGGGTTAGATTTCCGCATAATTGTGCGGTGTTAAGTTGAGACATTGGGATGTGATTATTAGGCCAGAGCGAGCTCTGGTAGTTTAGTAAGCTTTTGGGACGAGAACACGCTCTTTGCGTGCCACAGGTCGTACGCGAGTTGTGTTCTCATCCAAATTTCAGGGGAGCCACCAAAGACATGCGCAATTCGAAGTGCCATGTCGGGGGTGATACTCACATGACCATTGATCAGGCGTGAAAGACTCTCCCGAGTGATGTTCATGGCCTGTGCGGTATTGGTGACTGACAGATTGTAGTCTGGGATTAGAATGTCACGTATCGCAAAGCCAGGGTGAGCTGGGTTGTGCATAGTCATAAGCAAAATTATTTAATGATAATCTACCATATCCACGTCATGAATATCGTCGTCTTCAAATCGAAAGGTGAGCCGCCAATTTCCAGTTACTCGAACGGAATGATACCCAGAAAGTTTTCCTGACAATGGGTGGCATCGAAATACAAAGAGGTCGCGTGGAGCAGCGGCGTTGTCCATGTGAGATAACAAACTCGACAAGCGGGATATATGTTTAGGATCAATCCCAACCTTGCTTCCGGATGTGTAGTAGGATTCAAGCCCTTTGTTTTTGAAGTTGATAATCATACGCTTGGTATGAGTATATTGTAGCACCGTAATGCGTGATGTCACACGTCACTTATCCCCATTAGAAACTAGTGAAGGAAGCTGCTACCAATGGGTTAAGATCGAATTGAATTCATGGGAAGTAGGTCAGGTGTGTAACGGTACTTCTTTACGAGGAATGCGATTGGTTATGACCATTCAATTTCTGCGATGTCGACGGAGCAGTCGAAAACTTCGTCAGCGTTGAGCAGTGAAACAGAAACATATCTGCCATCCCTATTTGAACTAGAGCGAGTAAAAATTTCTTCAAGACTAGTAGTTGCGAGACCAGGATTCCAAGTGTCGCCATTCTCAAAAAATACTCGGTACCCATGTTCGTCAACGCAAACCATATAGACATCACTGTCTACTCCAAATTCTGGAATGAAAAGTTCAGTTGGGTATGCTGCGCTAGCTATTAGCGTAAAAAGTGTAAAAAAGTACCTCATCTAAATCCCTTAAAATTCTTGCATGAGCATTAGTTATGAGTGAACACTGAGATAGTGGAGGAAATTATATGTTTAAGCAAAATATTTTTATAGCAGCTATTGTGTTGGCCTCAGTTGGAGCACAAGCACAAGCAGATTCTTGTGGTTGTGTTTCAGAAGTTTTACAGAGCGTTAGACAAATAGAACGAACAACCGATACCGACAGATCGCGGTTCGCTAGCGAGGCTGCATTCTGCTACCTTAGCGAAAGTGAAGAGCGGTTTAAATCTGCAGCTGCTGCCGATGGGGAAGCAAATTTCTTGGGCATTATTGATGTAGGTGGAGATGGATCATACAGCCAAGAAGACTTTCAAAAAGCCCGTGAACAGTATTGCTCTACTGAAGCAAATTCAGCAAATTTAGATATTCTTACGTCAAATCTTTCGTCTCGGTTTGATCAATATTCTCTTCGAGCAGTCCAGTCATGTTTGAGTTCCTGTCAAGCGGGTGGGCTTTATTGTAATATATCTGCCGAGAACGATCTGGTGACGACAGTTGACGCGAAGTGGCATCCTGTGGGGGGGGTCAATGAAACGATCATCACCGGAGCAAATGCTCCCGGTGCTACCTATGTTCCGCCTTTAGTCGGTGATGACCCTTTAGTCAGCGGTGCCATTATTGGCTCCCAAGGTGTGTCGTTCAATTTCCAGCGATCGAATGATAGCGATATGCAGTTTAACCTTCAAACCACTGGCGGCACTTGCACTGTCACATCAACACAGCCGGAACTGACGGTGCAAGTCACAGGTACCATTTGGGCTACCGGTCAGGAACGGCGTTTCGACACTGGTTTCTTTCAGGTCAGTCAGCCTAGAGATAGCGGTACTTGCAGCCGTTCGATACGTGATCGCCCTGTCCGTCGATGTCCAACACTGGATGGACAGTCGATGATCATTCAGGATGTATGGCAATCAAACTACTCTGGAAACGATGCGACGGTTACGCAGCGTTCTACGGACAATAGACAATGTGTGACGGCCTACATCACTTCAGTTGATGGCGGTCGCGGGGGCCTTGGTGATTGCCGTGGGCGAACATGGCTGAACTCTCTAGATATCAATTATCGAGGTTATTCCGATTTTACGAATATCTCTACACCAAGAATTGATTTCAACGGTGAAGCATTTCTAGACGAAAACCTTGATGCATCATTTTCAGCTACTTACCCGGTAACATCTATCGAGAACTTTTCAAGTCTGACGTGGAATTTTGAGATTGAAATTTCAGAAAAAGTCGATGGTCGTACCATACGGTCATTTAGTTTGAATTCGGCATCGCCGTCTTCTCGCGATTACGTTGCTTCCATTTTGGGCGGTCAGTTCACGTTAGTGAAGGCCGACTAAGCACACACTGAGCTAAAGCTATTCAGGAAGAAGAGCCGCATGTTGTTGCGGCTCTTTTTTTGCATCAGGTAGAGTTGTTCTTAAAGCGCTTTGATGTAAGGCAACAACGTTGTGCGCGGAATTCCTAGCTCCTTGGCAATCTTCTGCTGGCTCAAACCTGACTGCACCAACTCCTTGAGCCGTCGCAATTTGTAAGGCGTCACCTTCGGCCTACCGATCCGTTTGCCTTTGCTTGTTGCCCGTTTCTGACCAGCCTTTATCTGCTCGCTACGACGCACCCGCTCTTGCTTGGCAAGGGCTGCGAGCATGGAGAGAAGGATTTCCCGTGCGAACTCGTTGTCGGTGCACAAGAAGGGCTCGGTGTAGCTGTGGAAATCGATTCCGTAGTCGGCCAGCACTTTGAGATGACTGATCGTCTCGTACGTCCCTTCGCGTGAAAACCTATCAAGCGCCCAAAACAGAACTAGGCCGAACTTGCGTTTGGATGCATCATCAAACAACTCAGCAAAGACCTTGCGGCCTTCGATACCTTTGGAGCCGCTGCGAAACTCGGTGTACTCCCTAAACACTTCGAAGCCTTGAGATGCGCACCATGCACGCAAATCAATCAACTGGTTCTCTGGGTCTTGGTTTTTGTCGCTGGTTGAAACCCGCGAATATATGGCAACTCTCATCCCGTTATTATATCATGCCCCCTGTCGAAAAACATTTGTTTTTCGACAGAGAATTTCTCTAAAAAGAACGTAGTAAAAATAGGCGTTTTGGGGCAGAGTGGTCGCCTATGTTTTTCGACACCTAACCCAACGTGATGAATTTAACAGTGTGACGTCAAGCTATGGGCGGCAGTGCAGCGAAGCCTGTACAGACTAGTATCACTGCCGCGCAATTGTCAGAACTAGTCCACAAGCTGCCCGACAACCCAACCTAATAGAAAATAACCAAGCAGGGGCGGGAACATTGATGGTTCAGGATTGGGGATGTCGAGGTCGTCCAAAAGGCTTGTTACGTAAGGGGCTTTTGCTAGAGCCCGCTCAATCGCCTTATCGCTTAGCTTTTCCTGTTGCATAAAAGGAATAACGATTGCCTCTCTGATCAGCTCTAATTCCTCTGGCGGTGGCATCTCCTTGGTGCGAACGACCTCAGCACAGCGCTCTTGCATCATAAGGAAATCCGTCCACCAAGGTTTCAGTAGCTCTGGAAAGGGGAATGGAAATGTTGGAGAGGGTTCGAAGATTAGCTTGCCAAGATCAATTTTCATTTTTGAATTCCTAAATTGTTAAATCAGTAACCAAACCATGAAACAGATCTTCTTCTTCCGACAGTAAGGTTTCCCTGACTAACCGATGCGATCTATCAACCCGTGGGCTATCCAGAAACATCGGCAAATGTCATATGGGCGGGCGGGTCATCTACGTGACAAAGACATGGGCTAGTAAGTTCTATCTAAGAGAGTGTAGATAGGTAGAATATCTGTCTTTGTAGGGATGCATAATCCATTGATTTTAAATAGTTTATAGGCCCTTATCAGTACATGGCCGTAGGTAGGGTCATACCTGGGGTCATAAAATCCTGCAGACCATTGGCACCATCGCGGTGCTACTCATAAGGGCCTAGAAACCGCTCGCCATTGAAATGGATAAGGTGGGTGGGCGCATCGGCAACCCAAACTTCGGTTTCCCAGGCAATCTCTGGCAGGTAGCGTCCCATCAGACTACGATTGGGAAAGGCCGTGACGTAGACGAGACCCGCAGTAGACGTCGCGAACAATTTGGCAAGCTCTTCGTGCCGCTTCCCGTCTACAGGGCCATGGCTTGTGACACTCTCAATTAGTAGCAGCCAATTCTTCTCGATGAAGTGTAAGATCACATCGGGCATCTTGCCGTGTGTGTCTACAACAACACCAAGTTCTTCGAGCTTCTTCTCGTCGAAAAACCCTAGTTTGGCACCGGTGTCACCAGCGTAAATTAACTGGCTACCTGGTGCAAAACGGGGTGAAAAATCTTCGATGATCTGGCGTATGAGTTCACTGTGCGCGCCTGGTGTCAAAACTAGATTTTGACCATCAGACGTCGTTACCGGAATAAGGTTTTGTTCACGCTCTTTGGCATATCTGGCAACAAGGGTCTCAATGTTCTTGAGATGCTCTTCGATTGCATCGTCCCAGTCCGCTGTTCCGTACTTCTGAATCAAGCTAAGTGACATGGGTTCAATTTGGTAGACGGCCTTTGGGCTGTTTACGGGGCGATCCGGCTTGTCAGGATTATAGACCGCAAGACCCGCGCTACAGAACTGGTGCATTGTCTGCCTACGAAACGTTTCACGACTGTTGGGCGCGTAGTGTTTCCCAAACTTCGCACTAGACCAACTCATCATCGGTGTGATCCCAATCAAGGGGCTGGTTGCTTCCGACCATTTACTATTGGGAGTCATGCCTAAGAGAGCGAGCAAACAGAGCCCCGAACGCTCGTTCTGTTGCATTTTTGGAAATCCTAGTGCGGCTATCAGGTCTATCGCCTGCCGTATCATGATGTCACTCATACGCTCATTGAATCTCTAAAATATCCGTAAATTTGCTCTTGGCTAAGTTGTTCGCCACCAATGACTCGGCGGCCAATATCAACAAGAGCCTCGGTCTTGGGGTACTGCATTTTGCGCAAGTCAGTTGCGTTGACCTGAGTATGTCCGCTGAAGGATCGAAACTCATCATCTACTAGATCAGTGCTTAGATATGCCGATAGCCCATGTGCCAATTCTCTTGATAAGGTAGATTTTTTCACATGAAAGACATTCAGTTTGTTGTCCAAGCCCAGAAGCTCAACCTCCCCAAAATCAGATGGTTCAATAACACTGGGGACGATCCGGTGCTTCTCTTCTTTGGAAGAAAACCGGCGAACCACACAATAGTACCCGATGGGATAAAGCCACTTCCGTGTTTCATCGTTTACGTCAATTGCGTTCGGTTTCTTCTCACTTACTAAGGGCCACCTGACACGTCCATTCCGAAGGTGTGTGGGGTATATCAGCGGTACGCTGCCATCGTCTAGTTGATCTCTCAGATGCTCGCGTAAGCGAAAACCTACAACTGGCCCAGTTGAAAGCTGAACGCCAAGATCGGCTAAAGACCCGCGTTGATCTGGGCCAGAAATGTCAGTCTTCAAGCTTCTAGAATTAGGTACATGGATGAACTGATCTAAGTCATCAGGTTGAACAATCTTTTCATAACCTAGCTGTTCTTCAGACATATCCGAAAAATCTGATGTTGAAGAATACGACACTGACACATCGTCCTGCTTCATCCCCTTAACCAATCGGATGATGATATTTTCTTGTAGTACGCTGTCCTGTTTGAATGCATCTGTGCGAGACTCGAACAGGTGTATGTTAGTAAGCGCCGCACCTTTCAAAATATACTGTCTGAAGGGCTTAAAATATGGGCCATTGCAGAAACTTCTCGGGATGATTGCGACTAACTGGCCGTGAGACTTCAGCTCTCTAAGTGCCAGTGCGACAAAGGCAGAATATAGGTTGCCGGTCTCGATACCTACCTTGCGCAAAAGCCTTCGATGCTCTGAAGAACTGGCGATTTTCTTGTAAGGTGGGTTTAGGATGGCGTGCGTATATCTTTCTTCATTTTGCTCAACGCTATGCTTGATGTAGTCCAGTTCCAATAAATTTGCTGTCAGGCCAGGGTAGCCCACAAAGCTTTGGGGCAGCATCGACGCAAGCAGAGGGTCAATCTCAAACGCCGTGAGAGCAAGCGAACCCGGTTTTTCATCTTTCCAAGAGTGGAGAAGTGCATGACTCAAACCACCAAAGCCAGCTCCAGCATCAAGGATGTGGGTGGCGGAACCACTCTTAAGCTTTAGCCACGATGCCATAAATTGAGCAACCACTGGTGTAGTCATAAATTGACCAAGCTCAGACTGGTGCTTTCGATCTTTTCTCAGTTCAACATTCATGAGTTTATCATATCATTAAGCCGTTAATTTCCTAGGTGAAACGCTTCACCACAAGAGCTAAGGCCGCCAACGATCAAAGTCGAAGGATGCGCTTTCAGCTCACTAAACGCTGTAACATCTACCTATAGCAATCAGCTTGTATCGAGACAGAACGACCGCGTCTGCGATTATCACCAGTTGGGCGATTGAACGGGTGTTGGGAAAGCGGAGCCGTATCGGTGTTAATGTTGACTGATGTAGCAGGTGAATGTCTCAAGGTTTCCCATATGAGCCTACGTATACTGATAAGGCGGGTCCTGGTGACTTCCAAACTTGCCGACCCGGGGTAAAAACTGACGGTAGAGATGTTCATGCGCGCGCCACGACAGGTAGATTCAGCGAGCCTTTGCAGGCCAAGAATTTGAACATTGTTTCGGTTGAGGCTCGTGACATTATTTGGGTACCAGACAACGACTACTTGGCTACGGAAGACGAGATCGTTTTGTACCGCCGATGTTTGAACGGGAGTTGGTCTAATGGGGGTACTTGAACCGGAACACTGCGACAAAGCAAACAAGGCGGCGATAAGCCAGGCCCACCACCATTTGAGTGTGAACGCGTCGGCAAGGAACGCCCCGATGGGGTCTTTCTGTATCGGGGGTTGTGTTGCTGGGGTTACCAAGTTTTGCAGATGCTGGGTATTGGTAGTGGTCTTGAAAACAGGGACTACTGGATCGGGTGGAGCTCTCTTCGGTGTTGTCGTTACCGCTGGCTTTGGTGGGTCAGCCTTCTTCGGTTCAGGAAGGTCAAAGATGACATTTTCTTTGGTAGAGATAACGAAGGGGCTTGCTGGTGATCGTGTGTTAAACAGTTTGGCGCGGGTCTTTTTCTTAGTGCGTTTCTCGAGCGCACAAAGATAGCAATGTAGGTCTTTATGGTGTCGGTGAGTACGGGTTTTGGCACAAGTCACAAAATTCGTCGTGCACCGCTTAAGAGCGCGGTACCATCGCAATGTGTCGGGCGGTTGGGGCCAGAGAAACGCCTGAGTAAAAAGCTCAGCTAGTTCTGGGGATATTTCTTCAGGGCGTATGAGATCACTACTTGGTAGGAACCCTTCTTTACGCGCAACGGCTCCATCATAACCATACATTCTGTGCGTTGTGTCATGAACCGTCGAGCTAGCGCGATTGTTGCTGCGCTTCATCATGAAGGGGTGAGCGCCCAAGTGAAGGATCCGAAAAATCAGGATTGCCATAGCGTACAAATCGTGGCGGCGTTGCAGCTCCATATGTGGCTCATAATAGGGTGAGAGATAATCGCTTTGTATCGCGTCGATCTTGAACACTTTTCCTGAAGCGTCTTTGTATTGCATCCCATCAATATCGATTGCTCGGACAATGCCCGTGCGTGGGTCGACCATAAAATTCTTGGGGTTAAAGTCACCAATAACGATGCCGCGAGAGTGCGCTTGACCGACTGCGAAAGCCAAATTCGCTGCAATGTGTAAAGGCCCGTCTGAGCGGGTATGCCTGCTGCTACGCTGGTAATTTTCATAAGTATAGTAGCTGTCTAAACCTTCATGGCCTGTGTACAGCGGCATAAAAAATCCACAGGGCGTACCGTTATAAGTGGTGCTACCTACTGTGTGGGGAAGAGCGAGACAGAATGGTGTGAATGCATGCGTCTCAATAGAGCTCAGAGCACGAATGCGAGGTAGGTCGAGTGGGATATTTCTTTGATCACGGTAATACTTGAAGCCTAGTGAAAATCGCTTACCAGTTCTGGTCTTTACATTGAAGGTTTGATGCGGTGCTGGAACGTAAAGAATACCAGCCTGCCCTGCTGCATCACTGGCCTGGACGTAGTCAGCCGGCTCTGGGTCATCAGGCACGAAGAGTCGAAGTGTCTTGGGTGCTTTCGCCATACGTTCTTACGATACGGGATAAAAAAGCAGAGCTGCGCTACGATCATCGGTTCGCCGCTTGAAATATGGTTGATCTACCGTTGCTTGTAACTTTGCGTCGGCCTGCTCTTGGGTGAGTTCTTGAGCCTCAAAAGATGAAAACAGCTTTTGTGCCGCTCCTTCATGAACTTCCCCTATCGCGTTAACGAAAAAGGGCGATACACCATCTGTCATCAAAGCGAGACGCTGCGGCGTAGGGATAGTCGCGAAACGATCCTCGCCCTGGGCAATAGCAGAGTGAACCGCCAGCACGTTGTTATCAAAAACCCCCTCCTCAAGCACGGGTACGACATGGCATTGAAACGTATTCGGGGCGTCTTTGCTTGCGTAAAAGATGTCCCCATCACCGCACTGGTAGAGATGTGTTTCATCCTCCATGACAAGCGCGGCCAACAGTGTTGTTCCATAGTCTCGTTTCGCTTCAACTGTGTTGAGAAACTTAAGCGCGGCTACAGCACAATTTTCTCGGGTAAGCGACGAGATAGGGCTTCGTGAAAGTTCATCACGCAATACTTGGGCAAATGCAGTACAGACCCCCCTCGCCCCCTCACGACCATGTCGAGACGAACCCACGCCGTCAGCCACAATCAAGAACAGGCAGGGTGTCTCTTCTTCGTCGTAGAGCGTTTCAACAAGGGTGAAGTCGTCGCATTCGTCCATCGTGGTTTTAGGCGACTGACCTGTCGCCCAGACGAAGGGGAATACTTCAGTCGAGATACCCGAGTAGCTCTTCGGTGTTTGCGTAGTCGCCGTTGCCTGTTGATGGCGCAAGGGCGGTATTCGAAGAGAGCGCTTTGCTGATGTCTTCCCCCGGATCAGAACCAGGTTCCGAACCCGCCGGATGAGACGAAATATGGACGTCATCAATCATATCCGATGTAAATTGAAAGAGAGCTTCGATGTCGTTGGCGTCTTCCAGAACAAGCGCGTTTTTCTTGTTCGGCGTAAGAGCTTTCAAGTACTCTGTATGAGGGCCTTGGCCCAAAGCCACTGTCACAACAGTAAACTTATTCACGTTGACCACCCGCTCAAGCCGACGGCACGCTTGTTCATGGTACTCATCGTGATCTTCCCTCGGCTGCGGAAGTCCATCTGAGATAACCATCAATGTTGGCCTAAGCACCCGCACCCCATCTCCATGCTCTTCTTTAATAGAAATCAGTTTCTCAGCCAGGACACGAATAGCAACACAACATGCTTCGTTTAGGGCCGTTGTGCCTGAGGCATCGAAGGGTTCGTACTGCCAGTCGTGAGGTAGGTGCCATGGACGCGAGGTGTCCACTTCATGATTGAACGGGATGATCTTCGTGTGAACCTGATGTGCTGACGACGGGTTGGAACGCAGCATGTCGATGAAGCCAGGAAGGTATTCATTGAAACCTACAATGGGCCCGGGTTGGGATATTGGATCGGTAGACAAATCATAATTCATGCTTTCGGAAACATCCAAAAGCATCACAAACGGCAATACACCCTCCCCACTATGTGTTTCGCTGTCATCAAAACCGACTGCGTCCGTAATTGCCATACCAAAACCTTTCTCTTAGCCTGCGATGTATGAGCCAAATCCTATCAACTAAAACGCGAAAGGCACTACAATTCTTAGCCTACGTACGATTGGTCACAATTGACCAGTTCGCGTTTGCCGCTCAATTGTCTCGCTCACACGCATCCGATTTTCTGCGCACCCATGCGCGAAAGAAGTACCTGGGGAAGACGGGTGATATTCCACTCTCTGGCTCCGGCCGTGCTCCTGCTGTCTATTTTATGACCCGCAAAGGGTGGGAGTTTTACAGCCAAGAGGAGCTCATCGAGCTAGGCGACTTTGTAAACGCAAAGCCCCAGCGCACATGGTCACAAGGGATGCACCACCGGCTGCGTACAGTAACTATCGCGCAACATTTAGGTCGCGGCATAGTACAAAGTGGGGAGGGTCGAATAACAGCACAACGCTTCGATTTTAAGAAAGAAAAGCATATGGGAAAGGTGCTGCCAGAAACCCAAGATTACGTCTCACACCAGGTGAACAACAACACTCGCCTTGTCCCCGATGCTGCGTTCAACGTGACCCGCAATAATGGGAAAAGTGGTCTGATGTTCTTGGAGACCGATATGGGCACTGAACCCATCCCGCAAAGCAATCCCAGAGACAGCTCCATCGAGACTAAGTTGCACAAATACGAGGCTTACTTTTCAAGTGAACGCTACCAGAAACGCTATGCAGATTGGGCTACTCACAACACATTCAGAGTACTCCTGGTAACGACAACTGCTCAACGGATCACGAGTATGAGAAACAAACTTTCACATATGAAGCCTGAATTTCACGAGTTGATACGCTTTACGACCCACGATGACCTCTTGGAGAACCCAATGGGCTCCATTTGGTTCAACAGAGATGCGCGCAGTACAGTACGCTCAAATTTGTGGAGTTAGGACGCAATGCAGTACAGCCTTGAAATCTTGGATGTGAAGAAACGCTGGTTTGCACCCGGCGCGAGCCAAGGCCGAAAAATCCTATTCGTAAAAGTGGACTGTTCGGGCGACGAAATTGCGTACCTTGAGCGCAATCGGCTCATACCCACTGTCATGTTTGAAAACTACTTGGGTGACCAACCTGCGGCGGCTGCTGGTGTGTGGGTGTACAACAAGATGTCGCCCAATCGCGACCAAGAAAAAAAGCGCAAAGATGACGAGTACTTTCTTAAAGCGCATACCCAGACATTTACTCTCGGCAATCTACTCGCGGGCGCAGAAATTCCGCTGTTTGAGCATCAAATTCCGGAAGCTGAACAGGTGATCGTAGATCGCATTTTTGCCATTGGAGAGCCTATGAAAGTGACGTTACAGCGCGGCCCCTATCGCGGGAAAACCGGCAATGTTTAACTTTGGCAAACGACACAAAGCTCCGGCTGTTGCTCCTGTAACGTCATCACGGATGCTTGAAGGTGAAGCTGAACTCGATAGGTTGTGGCAATCCTATGAAGACGTCTTTCAAGATCTCACGGCGGAAGTCGTCGCAAAAGCGGCGTTACGACGAGCGGTTATCAAACGAGGGAAACCCAAGTTCATCCCTGGTGGCGTGTATCCTTTAGCGCTCGCGCTCGCTGAGCAATCGGGGCTCTTTCTGGCACGTGATGGCGCCCCTACCCCGCGCAACACTGCGGAACGAATTTCCGGCACACCCATCTTGGAGACCCTTCACGCCTTATCCGCCGCCCCTGAAATCGCGGTTCAGGCTGTAGAAGACACACTTGCACTTGTACTGACAAAACTCCTGTGGAGCTTGAGCGATACGAGCTTCACGCCTGGAACCGGCTTCGAGATAAACTGCAAAACTATCGAGACGCTCGATGCCCTGCCAACTCTTGCCGATGAACTGATGGGGGCATTCCAGTTTGTAAGTTCTAGGCACCCTACCCTATCCCTTTTTAGCTCATTCTCTGAATCTGTCGAACATAACCAACGCATCATTGCGGGCCTCGGATTTGACGAAGATTGGGGGCAACGACGCAAGCCAACAATTGGTAACAACGGTGGTGGATTTGAGAGCCAGGCCCATGCGGTGGAAGCCTTTTTTAAAGGCACACCCTTTGTTGATTACTTCGAAAGTAATACGCCGCTATCGATCCCTATCGAGAAGCGCAAAGAGCACATGTTGCTTATGGCTCCTTCTGGCTGGGGCAAAACGCAGACCTTGCAATGTTTCATCCAAGACGACTTAGATGCTGTGGCTCGAGGCGAACGTTCAATCATTGTCATCGAGAGCGAAAACCACCTGACACAACAAGTTGCCCGTCATCCCTACTTTGACCCAAAGCGCCCAGGCAACATGGCGGACAGGTTGTACTACCTAAACCCCGAAGACCCCGCTTCGATGCCGACGCTCAGCTTCTTTGACATTGCAGACAAACCATTTTCGGCAATGAATGATACCGAACGTGAGCGAAACACAAACCACATCGTAGACCTGTATCGGTATATTTTTCGCGCCCTACGGGGCAACGAGCTCACTGAAAAACAAGGGCTCGTCTTTGTGAAGCTCGTTCACATGCTCTCATGGGTGCCTGGTGCAACCATGGAAACGCTGATGGAATGCTTAGAAGACAGCGAAAAGGCTGCTCGATTGGCGGTTCACGCTCCTAAGAGCGTGCGTGGCTTTTTTGACAAGCGATACGACATGCCAATCTACGCAAGTACGCGTGATGAAATCCATCAGCGTCTTGACACTTTTCGAACTTCAAACGGAACCTTTGAGCGCCTCGTTTCTGGCGCGCAAAGCAATCTCAATCTTCTAAGTCTGATGAATAAAGGCTCTGTGGTGGTCATTAACACATCGAAAAACCACATGGCCGAAGATGGGTCTCGGGTATTTGGACGGTTCATGATCGCATTGTTACGCATGGCAACGCTCGCTCGGACTGAACATGACACACCCTGCATGGTCTACATTGATGAGGCGCAGGAATTCTTAGATGAAAAGTGCCGCTTGTTGTTTGAGCAAGCCCGCAAACGCGGTGTTGGGCTCACAGTCTCCCACCAAGAGATAACCCAACTGGATGCAGGGCTGCGAAATCTGATCTTAGGGAGCACCGCAATTAAGCTCGCCGGTCAAGGAACACAGAAAGACTGCTCGTTCTTGAGACATGAAATGCAGACCGACTTCAAAAGCTTCACCAAGCTCCGAAAACGCGACCGGATAGGAAGCGAGTTCATGTTCTATGGACGCGACATTACCAAGGGTGGCGCTGTGACGGTGCCAATGCCGTTCGGAACGTTCGACCGAGTAGGGAAAGCGGGGCCTTTGCCAACGCCACGGTGGAAGAAAATTGCAGCACCGGCCCCTGCCCCAACGCAGAACTTGGCAAAGAAACCTACTGCATCAACATCTCCCATAAAAGCCAAACCAATTGTTCCACCACTTTGGGATTAAGCCAATGACTTGACGACTCGCTCTAGCGGAAGTACACGTTCGAATTGAGCTACTTAATCCCAAACCCTTGCCCAACTTCGTGCAAGACTCACTGCACACGTGTTCAGCTATCTGTGTGCCGGGGTGGCAAGGCCTGCGTTCGGAACAGCCTTTGGCTCATTGACTAATTATACCATCTTGGTAGATTTAATTACTTTGAAGGGTGTTTTAATGAAACAAATTGCCGCTGGACTTTTCTTCATCTTGGCTGCCAACGCCGCTTACGCAGACGAGTGCATAGCATTATGGATTGAACGCAACGGGTACTACGACCGAGCTGGTTATTGCTTTAGGTCGGAGCTCGGCCAGCGCTACTTTGACAACTCTAACTGCACCACTTCCACCGCCTCGGTAAGCGATAGCGCTATGCGGCGTGTCAATGCAATCCGTAGTAGAGAACAGCAACTCGGATGCGATGCTCAGAAAAGCCAATGGACAATCTCTGAAGTGGTGAACGGAGTACGCTCCCAAACCAACCGCGCAGTAAGCCGGAATTGTGCGACCACAGATACTAGCCTTGTGGGTTGGTTCATTACTCTTCAACAATGTGGCGACGAGAACGCAAGTGACTATTTTGATTGCCTTGCCCGGGTTCAAAACGACTTATGTGATATCAATAATGCAACTGGCGGCTAGCAGCCTATTTTAGGCTGCTGAGGCAGGCCTAACGAACACTGTTACTGATCCAAGAATATCCCTTCGTTCTAGGGTTAGTGATCTCAATGGCTTGAAATGATGGCATTAACCTTAGAGAAGGTGGTGCGGTGCCCCCTTCGAATTAAGAAACATGAAACCGCTCGCCCTATCCTGGAACACAGCCAACGATGCGGGCGCGATATCCAGCGCGTATTGGTTAAAGAGCTTTTGCATGTTCTCGACCCGCCTGGCGCTCGTTGTTGAAAAGAGCACCGAAAAGCGGTCAATTTGTAAGTCTTCGAACGCTGATTTCTGCTCGTAGGTATGGCTGTAGGATAAGAGTTTCCGAAGGATCGACTGATTGCGGTCAAAAGCGTTACGCATTTGCGGCTCAGTTCCCATATCCATCTCAAGAAAGTAGGTTCGCTCCTTCCCGCCTTCGCCAACAATGCCAAAAACCCAATCTGGGCACACACGCACATCGTGGTACTGCTGGTTCCAGAACAACTCGGTGTTCCAGGCCAAAGGAATTTTCCGTGCGCCTAGATTTGGTCGTGCAAGCAGATCACTCCGCCGGATCAGGAATGGTTCATCTTTTTGAGAATTGCGCCGCTCGAGCTCCAACATGAAGTCAACGGTACAGGTATCATGCTCGTTGAACGCCGATGATTTCAGGCGCTCCCCAAAGGCATTCCATGACCCCTTTTTCGGCATGAGATTTCGATACTCATGCTTCAAAAGATCGGCTCCACCATCTGCCAAAACATAGTGATGACATGACGGTGCCTGGGTCGGATTCAAGATGTAACCGGCACGCGCCAAACGTTGCAATCGGCGCGGCATCCCTGCGTCCCGCTTCCACTCTTTATCGTAGTACCGGCAAAACTGCTCGGCGGTGATGATACGGTACTCAAAGAGTAGATAGAAAATTTCGATGTCGCCCCTTCCTAAACGAATTCTAGGGGGGCATTTCTCAGATTTGGACATATTCTATGGATGTTAATGTGTAATGTGCCAACATGTGGCGTGATCGCAGATCAAATGCGCGCCAGAGGCCATATACGGCTCACAGGGCGACGCTTTCGTAATTTATTGACACATGGCCCATTTGAGCTCTCAAGGGCCTTAGAAGGCAAATTTTTGCGACGTCATTTGATACATTTTGACGTCACTTGACGTCATTATATTTCAAACCCCATCACTCGACGTCTTCTCCGCGATACAAAGCAAGCGCCTTTTTCCGCACTGCCGGTGTAACCAGTGCGCGCAATGTGTGATTGGCAGATGCCCCAGACTTTGACCGAATGTACTTCAACATTTCGCGCTCTACCTCAGAAATTCGAAGTGAAACATTTACGATCTTGTTAGGATCTAATTCATCGCGCTCCCACGGCGGCTTGCGGGGTACCTTTGGCTTACTTGGCTTAGGCGCTTTAGGCTCCACAACCGGTTTAGGTGCTTGGGCCAGCACACCCTTGGGCTTTAGACTGGCAAACGCAGAAAGATCGTTCTTCTTTTTAGTGCTCATAGTGTTCTCTTAGAAAGTTCATAATGGTTTCAAACTGATCCGCCGGAATACGATATTGATGTGCTGTCATTGGGAATAGCACTGGTCTATCGTGTTCATCCTTAGCCGTTATCAAATCACGCAGTGAGAGGTTGTGAATATAGATGTCTTCGAAGGCCGTTGTGCGCTTCAAGGGCAGGACGGGGTAATCCCCTACCCCAGCAACTTCCATTGCCGCCTTTATCTGCTGAAACTCTGCGCCTGACTCGTAGCTTCCATCTTTACCCTTCTTGACCAACATATTCGCCACAACAACGATATTTGGGTTCACTTCTGCCACTTCGTGAATGGTCTTAATCCCGCCGATAAGACTCTTCTGCTCCCCTGCCTTGATCGGAACCAAGACAACGTCCGACTGAGCAACCGCAGACTGTACGCTTGCAATCGAGCCCCGCATTGTACCGCCAAGATCAAACACAACTTCGATATCATCTGGTAAATCGGGGAAGGCATCTCCAGGCTCAACAACAATAAGTTGGCTCCCCAGCTCTAAATGTCGCTCTAGGTCTGGGGTATCTTCGTTGGTACACAGCCCCCAATCGTTATGAAGTGCCATGTTCAAGGCTATTGGTGTCTTCCCTTGTCCACCTTTGGCTGAATAAACGGTTATTTTCATAGTCTTCCTGTTTAAGCTGATAATCCGGCATGGCCTTAGCTTTCAGGATATCAAAAAATGACGTCATAGCAAATCAAATGACGTCATAATGGCGCATTATGAAAGCAGATGACGTCATTTGACGTCAAGCTATGTCATTCGACGTGATACCTGTCTTGGAAACTTCTCTGACTGGCGGCGTTCTGCTCGTCTAATAATCTCACGTGCATCTCGACGTCTGATGTAAAAGTGCTCGTGTGAAATCCTGACCGCTTTCGAACGTATGTTCGTCTTTGGGAATGTGATTGTTTCTGTTTGTAGCTGGTTAACCTTACCC
>JAVCKV010064517.1:0-22187 GCA_032274145.1 Herpochondria borealis | reverse complement strand
GGCAGCTGGTTGAGTCAACTGCTGCTGCTAGGTGTAGCCTGCTTAGGTGTCTACTCTGTTGGGTGTAGCCTGCTTGGGTGTCTACTGTATGTGCCTAAATTGGCAGGAACTGAATTGAGTAGGTTTTGTTCCCCTGTAAAGGCCACCCAGCGCGCGTAGCGCACCACAGGGGACGAGGGAGCACAAAGTGCGCAAAGGGGAACAAATGGAGTCACTAGAGCACACTTACTAGATGCTATGGGACGGGTAACAGGGATTTTCAACGGACGCACGGAGCTGCAGCTCGCGGAACTAAGAGAATAAGGTAAGTTATCATTTCTTTTTCGCTCGCTTAGTGAGACGGAGAGCGGCTTATACAGGAAAACGAATAAGCTACACGTGTCTCAGAACGACTACCTTAGAACAAACAACACGGCCAATATATGGTAGTAACTGGTAACCATATATTAATCTCACATACTACAAAGAATCTGTTAAGAATTCATTCTACTACAACTTCTGCCCAGGGCCCTGTCGTCTTATTTGCGCTTTTGCTGCAAAGTATGTGTCGTATATGTACACGGAGAGAAAAGAAGGCTGAAATCCCTCCGGCGGTACCAACGCCCCGATATATTGGTATATCCTTTACTGCACTGTCATCTTTGGGTTGAATTTTGAAGTTTCCAGGACCGAGGCGTACCCAGTTTGCAGGTACATACCCTAGCAACAGTGCAATGTTGTACTTGCGGATGTTCTTGCGTAATTTTCGGCACTCATCGTCTTGGCCCGTCAAAAGGCGTCTCAGAAGTGCCGGTGGATCCTCCAACGCAGGCGCCTGATAATTTCCGTCTGCACAGCAGTTTCATAACTTAAGATTCCTCATTCTGGAGCCTCCATTTCATTCACCGGCCCAACAGAACGCCTTGAAATGCCAGCATTTCATATCAACAGACCCAAATTTATCGTAGCGCAGCAGTATTAAACGGTCTCCGACTTTCATGGCCGTACCTTCAGGCACTGGCAGGGTGAATATGCGATTGCGTACTATGTTAATCCTCCTTTATTCGATACGGCGTCTGCTTTTTTGCCCATCAGTCCCGTAGTAACGTGCAGACGTTCTTAAATTCTGATCCCTGTTCCTTTTTTGATCACGTTATGCAGGGGGTTTATCCTGGCGAACACGGTGGATACTATTTCTATCCCGTTACCTCGTTTCCTCCTCCGTCGCTGTTTCTGGAAAGGTAGCATGTGGCTCTAGTTCTGTTTGCAATCTTTCATTCAATGCACGAAGTCTATCTCTTTCAATCTTCTGCCTTTCCGCTCTCTGTGCATCTTGTGCATGTTGAACATACGAGCCGGCACCATCCCCTCCACCTTGTTGAACCGGTTCCGTTTGCCTCTCTTGTTGCACATTTTAATCAGCACGGGCAGCATGTTTAGCGGAATATTCTGCTAGTCTCTCCCTTTCTGCTCTCTGAACGTCCTGTGCATACTGAGAGTAGGAGCCTGCACCATTACCTCCAGCCTTTTGAACCCGTCCTTTGCCTTGCCTCCCCGAGTTCATTGCTCCGTGAGCTTAGTTTGCATTTTGAGTAGAGGAGCGAGCCTAATAAACACCACTGTTTTGAACCGGTTCCGTTTGCCTCTCGACTCCAATTCCTCCCTGGACTTCGGCGGAACTTTGAACTGGAGTTCTTCTGTATTATCCATCTGTGTTTCAGCCCCAGATTCTCTGGACTGCTGCCCAGAACTCCCGTGTCTTCGAAACACCTGCATCTCTTCCAATTTCCTCATTCATCGTCCCCTTTCTATTTCCCGCCTCCTTTGCCGGCGTTGATCCGCAAGTTTTTCTGACTCTGTGGGTAGAGCTGTTCCGAGTGCTGCATTCACAGCAGACGAAAATGCCTCTTCTTGCCTCACTGCACGTTGTTGAAACTACTGCTTATTGCGATCGGCCCGGGCCTGGTTCATCTGACCTGGAGTAACAGGCAGTATGACTCCACGCCCAGGACCACCTCTGTGTCCTCTTAATCTTCCCCGCACAGACCCATTCCCACGTTATCGCCCACGGCCTCGCCCACGGCCTCTCCTACGACATTTTCCTCTCTCAGCCTCATCCGGCACATCTTAGCGGCCTCCCGTTGCAATTACCTCGTTGCGATGGTGCAATTGACACATGCGATTCAGGTACAAACCCTCCAATCTCCCTCTTTTCCCGCAGCAGAGACATCCGTCTCCGTCTATTTTTGTCGCAGCTCCTTCTGATCCCGCCACCGTTTCGTCTGTGTCTCCTCTCTCTCCGTGCCCGCGCTTTGGCGGTTCGTTTCCGCCCATTTGCGGAACTGCACCGTTCTGTGGTGGTTCGCGTCCACCCTTTGGCGGTGGTTCTCCGCCTCCGTGTGCGGGAACGCTGTGTTTCGGCCTCTTCGTTTCGGTTTCATCCGTCTGTCCTCTCTCTTCACTCCGTAATGCAAATGGGTAATGGAAATATCATCTATCTCCTTGTAGTCGCCCAATAAGGTTTACCCTTTTTTCGAACACTTATCTTTGCTGACAGGTCGCTCCCAGTTATTTGCGTAAGTACTGAAACGTACTTACCTAAGACGGAGAGCTGAAGTGTTTAACGCTCGGAAACGCTGATGACTTTAAAGGAGAAATGGAGGAAGTCGCGCTATGCCGAAAGCAGCTACTCTCCGCCCTACCACTTCCTTCCCTGTTTCGTTTTTGTGTGAACGTGCGATACCACCTCCGTTCCCCTGCGCGCGATTCAATATATCAAATCCTTTGGGTAATTTCGTAAGGAACAACCACTTTAAATAGTTGATTGCTAAACGCAGCTGTCCTTAACCCGGCACTCTCCCAAGAGATATGCACGGGTAACCCTTGAGCACAGGCTTTCTCCCTACGGTACGGTGTGGTAGCTATCTCTGGGGTTCGGTTCTGTGCCAAGACACAGGGTCTCTGCGAAGAGTCTGTACCGCTAGGTTTTACCTCGCAGTCGTACTTTATCGTGAGTAATGCGCACAACCCGCACCACATATCAGGCCTCCCTGTGGCCCTTTGTGTGCTGCAGTGCACATTTTACTCCTCCCCCGAAGGATCGTAAGAGCGGTCGTTCCACGCCCAAGACCACGTGACTGTACCGGTTGTAAGCCACGAGACCCTAGACGCTTCACTCTGCAGTGGGAGTTCGCAGATGCTTAGTTGAACATGAAAGCGATACCCAATCTCTTTCAAAATGGTCGCTTACATTCCGCGTGTAGCGCTGCCGTGAACTTACAGCAACAAAAGTAAAGTAAGTACAGTATGGAAATACAGTAGTTATTTTAGCGGTCTCTCTACGCACCGATAGGCGAGCAAAGATTTCAGAGAAAAGGTTTACCGCACGTTCAGACGACCCAAGTGAATTGCATCTCTGACCTTGTTCGCCCCTGACCTCTTTGATGCAAAAAGGGGGAAGCGAGGGAAGGAGAGAAGAAAATTTTTCTTCTGCACCGGCGGTGCAGTGGAAAAATAGACCAAAACTGTACCGTTCCATCGGCAGTCGGAGCATAAAGAACGGCGGCGATGAACGGTGTACAGAGTTAGTTTTATTGATACATTTTTATGTAACTATTTCTTATAATTCTATGACTTATTTGGCGTAGTTTGTCATGGCAATAGTTAAACTACATATAATGCAGCATTTAATGTACAAACACACTGCAGTTGGTTGTACCACAGTTACATGTGCTGCGATTTTTTCCAATTCTATTTGTTTGTAACAAGGTAATATTTTATTGAAAATCGAAGTGTGTAATTTAAAAATTTTAATAAACTTTTTGAACTGTCTTATTTTATTTTTCCTCGCTTACATTGCCACTTTTCCAGATTGGAAGGGGTGCAACCGCGGCAACTTGGGGGGAAGGGTAAACTAGTGCGGGAAAGGGACAGGTGTGCAACGGGGCGGACGCAGAGAAACCGAAATAAAAAAGCCCGTAGAAATGCGTTGGAGAAATAGCGTACAGACAATTTTTTAGAGTATTTGGGACAAGTGGCTCCGTCGCCGCTTCGCGGCGATTTCGAGAGCTCGCTTTCCGCGTTAGTAAGATAGAGTAGCTTGCGAGCTTCGCTTCATCTTCCTGTCCATGTCTGTGTCCTTGTGCGTCTGCGTCTGTGCGTGCGTGTCCGTGTCCGTGTCCGTGTCCGTGTCCGTGTCCGTGTCCGTGTCCGTGTCCGTTTCCGTGTCCGTGTCCTTCTACCTGTCCGTTGCCGTGTCCGAATCCACGTTCATGTCCGTGTCCGTGTCCATGTCCTTCTATTTGTCCGTGTCTGTTTCCGTGGGCATTTCCGCTTGAGTTTTCGTGTCCTTGTGTCTGTGCGTGTTCGTACCCGTCTTCTTCTTTGTCTCCCTCTACGTCACACTCACATTCTCGGTCTCCACCATGGTCTCCGTCACAGTCACCGTCTTAGTCATCGTTCCTTTTTGCGCGTGCTTGTGCTTGTCCGTCTCAGTGCTTTTGTGCGTTGTCCTCTCCGTGTCCATGTCCGTCTCTTTCTCTGTCTCAATGTGTGTGTCGCTTTCCGTCTACCTCTCCATATCTGTATCCGTTTCCGTGTTCATGTCCATCTTCGTCTTCTTCTCCATCTCTTTCCACGTTTTCGTGTTCGTTTTCAGGTAGGTCTGCGTTTCCTCTTACGTTTTTGTGTCCGTGTGTGTTCGCGAGTCCGTGTGCGAGTGCAGTTCCATGTTCGCAGCTCTACCCGTAATCGTTTCCGTGTCCCTGTGTGCCTCCCTTTCCATGTCCGCGTCCGCGTCCGTGTACGTGTCCGTGTCCGTGTCCGTTTCCGTGTCCGTGTCCGTGTCCGTGTCCGTTTCCGTTTCCGTTGTCCGTGTCCGTGTCCGTGTACGTGTCCGTGTTCGTTTCCATGTTTGGTTCCGTTTTAATTTCCGTTTCCCTTTGTATGTCTGCTTGATTTTTCGTGTCTGTGTGCCTGTGCGTGCTCGTCCCCGTTTAATTCTTTTTCTCTCTTTCCGTCACCGTCACCGTTTCCGTCTCTGTTTGCTTGTTCGTATCCGTCTCCGTCTCCATGTGCCTATTCGTATTTCTCTCCGTCTCCACCATCATCTCCGTCTCCGTCTCCGTCTCCGTCTCCGTGGCTTTCTTCGTGGGCGTGTGCGTGCGATTGTGCTTGTCCTTCTCTGTGCCTGTGTGCGTTGTCCTCTCCGTGTCCGTATACGTGTCCGTCTCCGTCTCCGTCTCCGTCTCCGTATGTGTGTCCGTCTCCGTCTACACCTCCATCTATTTCTGCGTTTCCGTGTTAAATTGCAGGTTAGTGTACGTGTCCTTCTATGTTTCTGTGTTCTAATGCGTGTGCAAGTCCGTGTGCGAGTGTGTGTCCGCGTTCGTGGCTTTATCTGTGTCCGTTTTCGTGTCCGTGTCCGTGTCCGTTTTCGTGTCCGTCTCCGTCTCCGTCTCCGTGTCCGTGTGCGTGTGCGTGTGCGTGTGCGTGTCCGTGTCCTTGTCCGTGCCCGTGTCCGTGCCCGTACCCATATCGGTACCCGTACCCGCGTCTGTAAACGTATCCGAGTCCGCACCCGTACCCTCGTCCGTGTAATTTTCCGTATCTGTATCAATAAGTGTGTCAATATCCGTATCCGTGTGCGTACCCGTGCCCGTACCATTATCCGTGCTTGTATCCATATATGAACCCGTATCCGTGTTTTTATCCGTATCTGTATCAATAGCCGTGTCAGTATCCGTATCTGTATTCGTATCCGTATCCATATACGTATAAGTATACGTATCGGTATCGGTATCCGGACCCGTACCTGCACCGTCCCCGTACCGGTATCCGTATCAATAGCCGTAGCGGTACCCGTACCCGTATCCGTTATGTATCTATAACCGTATTCGTTTTCGTACCCGTATCTGTATGTGCATACGTATGCGTAAGCGAATGCGTAATTGTATGCGTAAGCGAATGCGTAATTGTATGCGTATGCGAATGCGTAATTGTATGCGTATGCGTATGCGTATGCGTACCCTTATCTGTACCCGTATCTTTATGCGTATGCGTATGCGTATGCGTATCTGTATCTGTATGCGTATTTGTAGCCGTATTCGGAGTTTTTGCGGCATTTATTGTGAATATGTACTGTAGTTGGTTGCACCCCACTTTCATGCGCTGTGATTGGTGCCAACTTTGTTTTCATGTGATATCGTAATTTTTTAATCAAAAATCAAAACTGTAATTTCTGTTGTTTTTGTATTAAATTTTATAACTGTCATTTTGATGTTTCGTCGCTACTTTACCACTTTTCCACTTTTCCAGATTGGAAGGGGTGCAAACGCGGCCACTGGCGGGAAAGCGCAAAATTACCGCGAAAACACGCTACGCGTTCAAGGTGGCGGACGCACAGAGCCCGAAATAAAAAAGCCGCGTGGATACACCGTGAGAGAAATGGCTCACAGACAGAGCTTTTTTAGTGTAGGCTCGGACAAGTGGCTCCGTCGCCGCTTCGCTGCAAGTTCGAAAGCTCGCTGTCCGCGTTACGAAGATAAAGGAGCTCGCCAGCTACCCTTTATCTCCTTTTCCGCTTCCGTTTTCGTGTCGTTTGCGTCAGCATCTGCGCATGCATATCCGTGTGCTTGTTCATGTGCACGTGCGCCTGCGTCTGCGTTTCAGTATTCATGTCAGGCTTCGTGTCAGTTTCCGCCTATTAATTCATGCTTCCAGGTTTACTGCAACATTTGTATAAATTGTACCTGCACAGTATCTACTTGATTTTCAAAATATAAATGACTCTTCACGTCAGCTCTGTTGATTAAAAAAAACACATTAGTTTAGGTACTTTCAATAGATGGCGGAATAATTCCCGTTTGAGCTGAATTTTGGAAATTTTGATAAATTGGACGGCGCACGCAAGCGTTAATGTTGTCGTTGGGGATCGCTTTAAGAAACCTGAATATTATCATTTTCATTAGCAATGTGCATCTAGAATCAAAATGAGTACTTGCCACAGCTATCACTATTCGTGCTATCCCATAAATTCCTAGCCGCAAATATCAAAGGACCAACTTAATACCTTGTATCTCTACTAAAATTGACCGTGAGGAACCAAATCCGTACAGCATAGCTGTCTTAAACAAGTAAAACCATGTGCTCATAGATTCGTCATCCCTTGTCTTGCAAGGAGTACTCACACGATGTTCCGATTCTCTATTGTGCTGCTATTACCCTGTTCCTACTTTTCGTTTCAACCAGTGTTCAAATAGGGCCGTGTTAGCCTCACGAAGAACTTTCTGCATTTGAAATATACCAGCTGCATGCCTGGTCATGTACTTTGCGCCAACTTTGCAAACAGAACCAGTAAGGTGTTGTTTGAACTGCCAGTGGTTCAAAAGGTCCTCAGCTCGCCGTAATGGCGACGTCACACGCGGCTGCCGAGCAGTCTCAGGGCTCGACCGCGAACCATTACGGTAATTGCGTGCCTCAAAAAATAATACCCCATGCATTTGAGAGTACTTACCTGCCGCAATGTAAGAGAGGTTCATCAGGTCGGACACAAGCGACCGTGCCTCGGATTGTGGGTGTGCATCAGGAATTCTTTCAATTTTCAAGTTCTTAGGCCCCGTGTTGTCAGCATCGCGCGCAACCAACACCTTCACGAAGTCATTGCATCTGCTCCGAGGATCATGCCTTTTGGCATAATGTGCCCGAAACTCATTGCATAGAGTTTGCAGTGCTGCGCTGTCCGGACCGCTGCCGGACAGGATCATGTTTGTCGCAGTTGTGTATGTAAGACGAATAGGGGGTGGGATGCGGGAAAGAAACATGTCGAACTGGAAGTTGCTTCTGCCAGCCTTGCGCTTCAGACGCAATGTGACAGCCGACCCGTCCCATCCGGGCGCCCCAAGCGAGAGAATCTGTTCGTTCAATTTTGTGGGGAACATGCCGAATGTGAATGATGGAAGAAACATGGATAGCTTGTTATCGAGGGCACGCATGAAAAATCGAGTGGATTTCCATTTCCCCGTCGGTGTGAAATAGCGCGTCGGATCTGCGATATGCACGTAAAACGAATCGTCCGCGGCGACGTATGCGATAGCGTCGTCGATCTCGTCTGCGTACGGTGGGTCGATTGCGAAGCTGCGGTGTGTCGCGGGGAAAACGCGGCGCTGGTCTCTGTGCGGGTCTGGCTGTGCGGCGATGGTCCGGATCACTTCGTCGGTGATGATCTCATTGTTCAGTCGTTTCCATTTTGAGACGACGTTGTAGAGTGCGGGGTAGTGTTTCACAGGGTCGATGCACTGGTCCGGTCTCTTGTGGGTATTCAGAAGGGACATGCTGGATGAAGTGGATTGATTTCGTTTGTAGTTGTGTTATTTTCTGGTATTGATCTTATTAGATAGAAGAGTGTTCCGGGGATGTATTGATCCGTTTACGGTTGCTGCAAGAATAGTGAAGAATAAGTGTGGTACTTAAAAGCCGGGCGCCGAAGACGGTATCCTGCAAGAAAAGCTACCGGTAGGATGCTATTGCTCATTGCAGTCTCTTTTTATTCATTTCGTTGTCATCCCTGTGCAGCATTTCAGATTGCCAAAATTTGAACAAAAGTAGAGACAACAATGAAATATTCAATTTGCGCCAATCTGTGCCAAAAACCTTTCACATGTAGATTGGAGTCGGCCTTTGTTTGGACTTGGCTTACAGAGACCTTTAGATTGAAGGATTTTAAATCAGATGTTTGAGCCGTTCTGATCCGTATTGATCAAGAACACCGAGGTAGTGATGATAGTATTCCAGCGCATACGGTACGGTGGGCGCGAGAGGCGCGCGTATGCCAACTTGGTATGACTGTTACCGAAATGGGAGTGCGTTTATGATGCAACGCTATTCTGCGATGGCACAGCACACGCGGTACAGTGCCCGCTCTACGTTCTAAATTATTTTTGTAGTGTTCAACTTTGAAAATTCCTTAGGACCAGCATTATAATTTTGGGATAGTACGGGTTCATACACAAGTCAAATACGCTCATTCAAGTGGCGCAATTTGTTTTAAAATTTGGGTAAGGCGAATGGGCCAAAATGGATAGACCATGACGTAAAACATCTGCCACGTGGTCAGAACATAACCTGGACTCGGCACAAATAAAAAATTTATAATCTTCCATGTTGGTCGATTTGGTCAAACAGTATTCACAACACATTGAATTTTAGTCATCCAATCCCACAATCGTACTACGCGTACAATTGAGATGCATAGACAAATCATTATTATTTTGTCTTCAGTTGATCAAACTTATTGGTTTTGGAATACTCATTAAAAGGTGTGATATATCACTTTTTTATCTTCGCCAATACTGGCCTGTTTTGGGAAAATTTGGTTTCAATGGAAAGCACGTCGAATGCAGGCAGGGCAGAAAAGGTTTCCACGTGTACAATGGAATTTTTAAAAAGATTGGACCTTTGGTCAGCTCCAAAATTGGGCAATAAGGTATTTTTAAAGTTGAACGCTGCACATTTTTCTTCTGTTTTCAAACTGGATTTAAATAAAAACTTAAATACTTAAAATTTCCTAAATAAATTTTGAAATTATTATAAATTAAAGCTCATATTTTCTTTATGTATTTTCGTGAAATTCAAGTTTTTATGTGTTTATCAAACACTACTAAAACATTACATTTCTATTTTTTTGAAATAGTTGATCCGTGCTTAGTCTCCATCACCAATCTCGTAATTGTGTTCAAGTGTTCCGTTTCAACAGTAGCGAATATTGAAGAAAATCATATGCCCTGCATTAGACTGCTGTTCTCAAGAAAAATCGAGCAGTACTTGAAATATACAGTTGCTAACGCAATTGTCACTCTGTAATAATAAAACGCGCATACTGAGTACCATAAAGTTGCGAAGCAAGAAAACGTTTTAAAAGCCTCACTCAACATGATAACATGTGAGCAAATATATATTTTGAAAAAAATAGATATAAACCCTTATTCCACAGCAAACGCATGTCTATCTTTCTTACTATTTTACTAACTTTATATGAGTGAGAAGAAGGAAAAATGAGACTTTCAGTTTTTATACATGGAACAAGTTTTCCTAGATACCTATTGTAAATAAAATACACAGACATTTAAATTAAACATGGAAACACCCATCTGCTCAATATTGAAATTCCTTTTGTAGTATACATTCAATGTGCATAAATTCTTTGCTGCAAATCTTTCGAGTAAAATAAAAACAGCAATATCATTACCAAAAACGTCTTATTGTGATCGAGAAAGAAAATAAGGTTATCATGATATCACTTTTTACATGCGGGTGCAGATTTTCTCAATTAACATTTATTTACGGCGTTTTTCAGAACCCAGATGCAAGTTTTGAGGTTGAAGATCCACAATAACAGTGATTGTAAAACTTTAGTTAAATGTAATTGAATTGTAAATTCCTCTAAATTACATGATATCGAAACTAAATGCGAAATTGCAGCCAAAAGTTTCGCTGCAATGTTATATTAAATAATAAATGTTGACATAAAATGTAATTTGTCTAATACTCATCAAGGAAAATTAAAATAATACGTTGAGACTCCAATACGATAATTAATTATCGGCAAACCAGAATTCCGAGAAATTCGAAAAATTTCATGTTCTAAATTGATCCAGGGCAGGAGATGCTTTCCTTCACAAATGAAAGCCGCATAAATCTTTATCAACGCTTCTGTTTACTATACTTGATGGCTCTGATTTTCCTTCCTTTATTATCTTAAGTGCATTTTGGATCGGATATAGACGTTTCCTCGGTGAAAATGTATTATCTCTACTTGACATAGCTCTCCGTCTTTTTCGATCCTATGTCGTCTTTATTAATCGCACTGCAGATTGAAAAATATTGCTGTGATGGTTTCTGAACTCATACATAGTACTAGTCTGCGCATAGCGAACAAGCGCGCGCATGAAACATGGGCACGTGCGCGCACATGCAATGATAGACTGTAGAAATATGGCTATTGTGAGCCTTGTACAGAGCCATTTATTTGCGCGCGCGTGTTATATTTTTAACATATTATAGTGTGCAATATGTAGAGGAATGTGTAATACCAGGTTCGCATGATGTGAATTGCGAAGATTTTCTCGTAGGGTACGAAAAACTGCTGAAAGAATGTTATTGGCATTGTTTGCAAAAGATGGGATCTGAGTTAATTGTCAAATCACGGGCGTCTTCTGATCTTTTCACTTATCACTGGCTGTCCCAATGTTCAACGCCGTCATATTACTGTGTATAACACTATTGCATGCACGACATGCATTCACGACCACTGGGAATGTTTCGAGGCATCGAGGTAATATTTCGTATTACTCTGTAATTCGTGTGGCCTGAGGTAGGTTACGAAAACTGCATCACCACCTATGTCTTTCGCCGCGACCGTTAGGTCCGGCGCGTCTCGCCCGCCCCATCGGACTGCTATTTCACCACCGAATAGCTGTCAAGATATTTTTTTTACAAGCCTCGACCAGCACCATCAACATTTGCGCTCTATGAGACTACTGAAGATGGCGAAACAACCGTAGCTAAAAAGTTCGGAGGCTGATATATAAATACTATAGTAGCTTTCGTTCAGTCAACACTTGTGGAGAAATAACATGCTTTGCCTTCCAGCATGATAGGGGGGAGTTTTCTTAGTTGTGCGCCGCTCCTCCATTGATTCTTCCAGTGAAAACATAGCGCAACATTGAACACAGTCAGATAATGGTAGATTTGGTGGGTAGTTCAACCCCCAGGGCAGAACCACCCCCGGCACACGAGCGCAATGAATGAAAATCGCCGAACCATAAACTATCCTTGATCGCCAACCGTCAGGAGTACAACCATTGAAATCACCTCACCCGATTCTACTCCCCACGAGCGCAGAACCGCGCCACTCACCGCGAGCTCATACCTACAGTTGAAACGGTCGCGCAGCTAGACTGTGCGACGTGATAAACAGAGATGTGAAGAACGCGGCGTCAAAAAGTGTGTTGAGGAAGTCGCGTAGATCGGCAGCGCGATGTAATGATAAAAATGAAACAAGGAACTGCGTTACAAGTGGCTTTACTGCGTCAGAAGGAATGATTGAACAACTCTTGTTGTTCCTGTGCAACGTAACGTTTCCATGCACCGAATAGGTAAAGGATTTCGCACAGCCTTGTTGCTCGACACGATGAAGAAAAAGATGATGATAATGGTCATGATGTTGATGTTGCTTCGATGATACTAATGATGCAGATGAATGTTGGGAAGCTCGCGCAATTTCTGCGCAACGAAAGGCTTGATGGGATCAAAGGTTGCGTTAATCGCGCAGCTTGCTGCGAGACACGATGAGTCCAAGACGGCTGCGTTAATCGCGCAGTTACTGCGCAAAATGATGGATAGTTTTACACGGAGAAACGGCGTTGACCGTGCCGATCCTCCAACCAATCTCGAAATGCTGATGTTGAATAAAAAGAAAAAACCAACCTCCGACGAAAAAGGAGTCGCGGTTCCGTAGAATTCATATTTTCTGAGTTATACCGTTTTATAGGCCAGAACGCGGTTTCAGAACGAGTGACAGGTTTCTCTGTACAGTAACGTGCTACAATAGGCAAACCGCGTGAAAGAGTTATTTCATCTCGGAAACCGAGAGTCCGTTAGTTCTTTTTTTAAATGCTGAACTTGTATAAGAGGGAGGAGGGATAGACGGTGGAAAGAGGGCGGAGTCTGTCATCGAACACTCCACTTCGTCTATCAACTGCAATTATACAATTCAACAAATGTCGTGGTATAGTCTTCGCGACCATTTTATCAGACCTAAGAGGTTACACGTTTCGCCGGTATCCTCGCACTCGACAAAGGGGTCGGGGGACCTTACAAGAAACATGCACCTCCACCGGCGCGCCGTGTTACAACTGCGGGCGGACCATCTGCAGCGGCCCAGCCTAAATTCCGGCTCGACCCGCGCGCTAAAGACCTGCTCGTCTCACGCGAGTTGGAGGATGACATGGAATCCGGGTCTACACCACTGGACGTCCTTTAATCTTGGTATTTGCTTCAGGGCTCGGGTGGGATTATGTAGTACGTGATGCAAGGGATACGCTCACAAGAGCGCTTCAAAAGAAACATAAAGGAGCGATCGGCGTATCAGATGCTGTTTGAATACCACTTTCTGACGGCAACGGCATTTTACAAGACCTACCAACGCTGGCTCAAGAAAATCACGTACGTGGTCCAGCTCAGGTGTCTAATGGATTGGCCGTGGTTGTGAAATGCGCAAGGCACCTCGTTGAATGTGCTGGTCCCGGTTTCTGCGCTTAACCCAGGGGTGTTTTGTTGACTAACTAATCGCCTACTTCGATAGTCAGTAGTCAATACATAATCCTTTAAGTTAGTCACTTATAGTCGAGTAGTAGTCAAGTATCATTTTACTAATTATTTGCAACTTCGGTGGCTACAAGCTTGCAAATAAGTTTGAATGAAACACCCTGAGGGTGCATGAGGCCTTTTTGGACATCCGTAGCGCCCTTCAGCTGTGCCTTCACGTAAGCACGGATCGTAGTTGATATTTCCAGTGAAGGACTCGGCAACAACTGCCTCTGACTCCCCTTGGAACTTCCAAGATCGCTGCAAAGCTTTTCAGAGCTTGCAGAAGATGCTTGAGCTGCAAATGCTGATTTAGCCATCTTATTGAATGGCACAGGGCTAATATGAGCATTCCCCATCGTTAGAAAACCTCCAATACTTGAGCGTATATTGCGCCCTGCGCTGCTGGTATGAACTGAACAAGAGAAGGTGAGTGTGCTTGCGTATGCAAAGCAGCGTCAATCAATAGCACAGTTGTGACGCATGAAGTCGCCGCCGGCGGTGTGAGGCTCGCATATAACAGAACTTGTCAGCATTCTCTTTGTACTCGTTGCATAATATTTTAAAAGTGGAAATTGATATTCTTTATTTTAAAATAATGTAAACACCCTTTTTGGTATTAAAATTTGAAAATTTTCGGTTTTCAGAGATTGACTAAATTTAGTTGACAATCAAGATTTTCTCTAGTTCGTTAGTTAACTTTGGAATTTTTTTACGGTAGTTAGTTAAAAAATCGGGGCTGGCTTAACCCAAATAGCATATTTTTGTCCAAAATGGCCCGTAGCACGGCTAACCACGAGATGACAACGTTTACCATTCCAAAGAAAATGCGAGACTTGTAGTACAACGAGAGTTACCTGAACGTTAAACTGGTCCCTGGGCATTGCGTTGAGTCTGTGTGCGTCCAGTGGAAGTTGCTGAGCCGGCACTACCTGCAGATGTTCCCTTTCTGGTCCACAGTGAAGATACCCTGGAACATGATGGCGGAGGTACCACCTTTTTTCCTTAACTTGTAGCCAGCTGATGCAAGATCCTGAAAAACCGGCCTGTTGTGTGGTGCGGTCCGAGCGAGCGGTCGAGGTAGAGATGAACTTGATGATAGATGCACGGGACGGGTGGCTGTATTAGATCCCGACGGCTATTCGTAACGAACTGAATACCATTCAATGAGACCTTAGAGTAAAGCTTGGCAAGTTATTGTAGCGCGGAAGCGGCAGGGATCAAGCGCCGGATGAGGCGGGCCAAAGTCGCGAGAGCGCAGCCGCTGTTGGGACATCAGATTGCGGAGATGGTCTGGAAACCTCTTTTTGGCCAACAACTGAGAGCAAAGGATGGGTCTGCCTCTGTATGAGGTAACGAGGGCGCAGAGACGGTGCTTGATACTGTAGAGTGTGGTACAGCCAGGGCGGCTCCATGTATCGACGAGGAGTCGGTACCCGAAGGAGATGGGTAGTTTGTTGAGAAACATTCCTCAGGTGCTACAGAGGCGGCCAGGCGGGTTTAGAAGGTAGGGACTGTTGCAGCTACGCCTTCGTCGGAGTTGATTGAAATCACTAACGGCGACGAGCCGGTGCAGGAGCCAATCACTTTGGCTACCAAGCCTGAAGTGACTATGGTTCGGATTTCTCCTGAAAATGATCGTATGGTCGAAGGAAACTGATTCCTTCGAGGAGGAAGAGGAGTGATATCCTGCACTACCCTGCTCAGGGCTAGTCTACTGTAGTGTGTATATCGCTCAGGAGTTAGCCATGAATGGCATCTTTTTTCTTGTGTTTTCTTAGTCCTTCATTGCTAAAGGGCTTTAGGTGTTTTGGTTCTTGTCAAGGGCTATTCCTTTGAGAATTTCATCTATACCGTACACCAATGAGAGCAATTGATAAATTAATATTTGCATTAATTCACGCAAGGATATCAAAATTAGAATATATTTTAATTGGGGTATTTAAATGAATAAATACGCCGAAATAAAATAATAGAATATGTTAGTTCTATGCATACATACCCCTTACCCTCTTTTTAAGATGGAAATTATTTGCAGAGTGAAGGAGGTTGATCCGGTAGTTAATTTTTCCGCTGGTACTCCTGTACGAGTCGGACGGGTATAAATCGTGCGTACGCATTGGTGTCGAAAACATGATGTAAATTTGTTCTATACATTTTCTATATATTTTAAAAGAGACGACATAGTGCTGTATGTATAGGTGCGGGTGTTGTGTGTCACGCTCTAGATCTTTGAAGTCAGCGAGCGTTCCATTTATAAATCACGAAGATCGGCGTCGTGGTTTGATAGTAGGGGTTTTACACTTATTAAACCGACAGGGAGTGTTGCGCTGGTGCGTATATCTCAGGCTCAGCTGCGGACGGGGCCTTTAATACAGAATATTTAGAGGTTTCGGTTTCCTGTGGGGACGAGTTGCTTTCCTTTGTAAGGAGTGTCCCGTGCGATTGCAACTGGACAGTGGGAATCGGGGATCGGTACTAGCAGATCAAAGTACACCGTAATTTCTTCCTTGCTCTGGTCTAGGAACACCACAGCGTACTGTTGAGACGGGTTTAAGTATGCAATAGTGTACTTTAGAGCGTAGTTTATGATCCGAGTCAACGAGTTTCGCAGCCCCTGGTCGTACGAAAACGGCTTCACCGACTTTGTAGCGGTGAGTAGAGGGACGGGCCCTTGCATCAAATTATCGTTAATAACGCTCATATGCTAATTTTTAACTAGGTTATCGCAGAAGCTATGGGGCTCTTGAGCGTTGCAAAAAATTCTTACCCATCTGGGTATTTAAATGCGTGTGATCCACCATCTCTGCATTTTCAGGGACAGAGGCGGTTGTGGAATCGTGATAATGACCTGTAATGGGGTGAAACCAGTTGCGCGGTGCACCGTGTAATTATAGCCATAGGCTACAGAATTTTTAAATGGCCCACTCGGGCCTATTTTCTGCACAGAAGCAGCACAGAGTCTGAGTAGTGCACGGCTAAACCGTTATACTTTGCCATTCGTGTATGGTGGTAGCTAGACATAAATGCCTGTCGGATACCCATTTTGTCACAGGCGGTATTAAGAAAGCAGAGGTAAACTTTGTACCTCTATCAAATATTAGGAAGAAGGGTTGGTCATAGTGGAAAATACATCGCTTCTTAAAGGTGAACAACAAAAAAGTGCATAATATTATTCAAGGGCTGTACGTGTGTCATTTTAGAGCAGCAATCGGTGATCACTACTATCTATACATTACCCGAGAAGGTCCGAGGGAACCGCCCGAGGATATCGATAGCTATATGCTCACATAGCTATATGCTCACCGATTTGTCTGGCCTGGAATAGGCACATAAATGATGCGTGTTTATGCAGTTGAAAGCGTTTCTTGACGCATTTATAACAATAACGTGTTGTTTTAAGCAGTCTAGGGCCATGTTTGGAAAGTAGAAATGTCTACATAGGGTAGTAAAAATGCATGTATCAAAAATGTGGCCAGCGGGTTTCGAGTACCCACTGGCGTATATCGTAAGGAAGGAATATCTGTTCTGAGAATTCCTTTGGAAAGATACGAACGAGTGTCTCGCTCTTTCACCTTATAGATGTAGTATCACAAACACAATAAAAGGCGAATGTGTACAATTTAGTGCTAGTGTAGCACTGTAGTTGGTTTAGGTAGCAGGTGATCCCGTGAAACGGGCCTGGTTGTGTTTCTGTCTGCACCTACAGTAGGTACGGGACTCAGGTACTGTGTAAGGATACCTGGGAGACTGCGGATATTCTAAAGAGAACGCAGAGCGCTCTGTAAGGTAGCAAGGATAACCAGCACAAAAGCTGTTTCTGAGACGGGAGGGAGGGAGAGTGGTAGAGAGGGGGCGGTCGCGCTCACTGGCGACCGAGGACGACGAGAAAAGACGCGCTCCGAGCGCCTTTGGGACAGGGAAGGGGATTAGACGTGGCGCGTAGCTCGCGAAACGGCGTACGGCTGGAGCTTGGTAGATCCGGGAAGCGTTGCTTCAGCTCGCGCATGTAAGAGCCCCAGAGAATGTTTTCGTTTATTCAGAACGTCGCGATGAGACGCGACAGAGCTCCTAAATACTAAAGCACACCCTAAAACACGTGTATTATAACCTATATAATAGTCTACGTAGTACAGTACTAATACCACAGGGTTGTCATAAGACGTAGATTAGGTAGAATTAGGGAAGCTACTGTATACTATGGTCAGAGAGCTACACAGTAGCTCGTGATCTGAGTCCTCTAGTTATTAAGTAATATATTTAGTGAGCGATTATAAAGTGTGATCTGGTTCCGACGCCACTGGTATCCGCTAAAGTAGCCGAGGGGTCACGGAAGGATAACGGGCTGGTTTATCTGGAATTTTAGGAAATTTTAAATCCTTTTGGGTCCTCTACAGTGCAGAACGAAAAACTGTAGCCAGTGACTCAGTAGCTACTGTACCAAACCCCTCTGCAGGTGTTCAGGTGCTTTCAAACAGACGGCCGGTGAATTCTGCAAGAAAGCAGGGTTCGACGGGTGCATGAGACGGCGTATGCTGTGTTAATAGGTCAGAGGGGTTTACAGAATCTCTTGTATATACATTTTTTTCTAAGCGTCCGCGGCTTATATCAAGCCCTGATAGGGTATTTGGTATCTCATATGTGATGAAATGGGCCGGGGTTTCAACTGCGATTCATGATTTTTGCGTAAATTCACCCGGCCGGTGAGAAATTTGCAATTTTATTTTTAAAAGGTACGATTAAACCTGAATTATTTATACCATTTGCTGCATATATTTTTCGGTTATTATAAAGGATCGGATTGTTTTCCGATAGGAAGGTACCCGAATGAGACAGGGCCACTGTAACGGTTCTTTCGGAACACGCCAGTCTGGTTGTAGCCCACACCCGTAGGGGTTCAAGTTTACTGACAGAGATCACCTGTGTTTCCTGTAGATTCCTGTGGAGAGACGGGAAACTCCTTTTATGTATGGTAACAAAGGTGAAATCCATTAAAATGGCCACTTGTAGTCGGGACCAGATTTGTTCCACGTGGTCATCTGTAAACGAAGTGCCTAGTAGGACGTCGGCATTAAGATGTTTTACAAGCAAAATTGGTTGCCGGCATTTAAACCAGAACTATCTACGTATAGGTAGGCGATAACTAGAGTCTTGAGAGCATTCTGCGAAGCAGGCGCTAAAGAAGCAGATGCTAAAGTAGCTTTCTACCGACTTTTATATTATTATAGAGAGGAAAGAACATCTGGGCTAAGCGCGCCTGCGCGAATAATGTTTGGAACCGCTCCTGTGTAAAATAAAGATAGGAAAGGGGTCAGCGATTGAGACGAGGGGCCGATAAGATTCTCTGCCTTACAGTTATAAAGTGATAACTTACAGAGAGTCTTCACTGTACTGAGAAATCGTCACGGGGGCAGGTATGTCTTAAGGTTGGCTGGTGAAGTTAAGGATTTCGACCGGTAAAGTCGCTTCGGGGTCCTCAGTAGCCGGAGGGGTTTATTCCTCCTCGACCTCATCGTTTTTCCCCGTCTGTACCCCTTGGGCTGTGGCGTGGGACATGCTGGGAAGAAAGATGGATCCGTGGACGGTGGATATTTCTATTTTAAAGAGAGCCATTTTTTGGCTCATTGGTAGAGATTTCCACTTCCTGTTGATGAGAGACGTAAATTTAGACTCAGTCTCAAAATAACTAGAGGTTGGGGCAGCTTTGGGAACTACGGGCTACGGCGCCAGAGTTCGAAACAGCGGTAGTACGCCTCAATACAGCCAGGTACATGTGGATCCTGCCAGATAGACTATGAGAATAGTGGCTGCCTGGGATACAGTAGAGTCCCTAGTTGGCTCGGGTGGGGCACATGTACCTCCGCGGCCTCGTGAGACGGCATTCGAGTCGAGGGAGCTGATGGGAAAATTCTCTGGGTCGGGCTGTAAGTCGAAGAATAATCATGCGCCGTCGGCATGTCTTTTTCAGCTTCAAGTAAGTATCTGTGTCGGCATGCGTTATGTTGGGATATTGTGATACGACCTGCATGGGTTGTACGGTTGGCACTACTGTACGGAATTCAACTCAAAGGGTCCTGTCGGCTATCGTATGTGATATATATGGAGATGAGCTAAAGAATCGCGATAGTTTGAACACGCTTCAAAGTCCACATGAAGGGCGTGTACTGTATAGAGGCGTCCCTCAGTACCTTAGGAATAATTTTGACTGGCCTGAAGGGCTGGGTTAATATCATTGAGGAAGTGCGTAGTGAATTCTTCCTCAGTGAAAATATCGCCGCACTCAGCTGCCTTGTAGTTCAGGCGCTGCAGCTAAATATCCTCATTCTCCCCTCCGTTTGGGATATTTTATTAAAATCCGAGAGGGCCCAATAGAGGTAATCCTTTCGAGCACATTGCTCTAGAAGCAATCGGATGGATTTTTTGTTTTTGTAGAGAGAGCCACCGTGCGTCTATTTCTTTAGTGAAGCTAACTTCAGCCCTACCCGGGAAAAAGCCGAATAATCTTATTACGGCTGCGCAGTCACTTAGGCCATTTTGGTCGCACTTTGTCTTAAATTCATTTGAAAATGAATTATTTTAACGGGCGAGGCCCGGTTAAATATTGAGCTAGCAGTCAACTGGGTTAGACTGTGAGAGTTAAATTCGGCCTTTCTCCGTACGCGGCGACCCTGGGACAGGTGGTTATTCCTAAGGCGGCAAGCAAAGTAGTAAACTTCCTTTTAAAATTTGGGGTTTGACGGAATGATATCCGTAAACCCCACGGCGCCAGGGCCTAACACTGTCCAGGAGGATACTGTTTGGTCGTCTTTATTACCTAGGGTTTTACGCTATCTTCAGAAGAGGATAAATCCGAGCTGGAGATGTCGCCATCGTTCTTATTTTTCTCTTCCATTTTTATTTTCTTCAGAGTCGAAGACATCTCCTTGCGCATGGCTGCGAGCTGGGTTACAAGCTCTTTTACCTCGGAATTTGCTTAGGAAACTCCCTCGTGCAGAGCAGTTGCACTGGTTTTTATTTCTAAATGCCAAATCGAGAGGCTGAGAATAATTATTTGATAAATTATTAATTTCACCCACCGCGAGTTTCTGGTGTTGAGGTGGCGCAGCCGATTAAGTTTTCGGCTGTGACACGTTGGAACAGGCAGCACTTAGAGGCCGCATCTGGAGCCGGTTTGTGGCCGTCCTGTTTTCGGAAGGCCTTCTCCAGCGCCCGCACTCGCGTCTCGACGAGGAGTGTGTGGGCCTCGTACTGACGGTTCTGCGTCTGCACTTCGTTGTGAAGCCGTGCAACCTTCGATTTCACTTTTTGGTGTAGTTGCAAGAGCTGCAAGCAGAGCTATCCAATCTTTAAACTCGCCAGTAGTTCGCCCAAATACTGGTCAATGTAATCTAGCAGGGGGTCCCTGCTGTCTCATGTCACAACCTGCTCATGAGATGCACCGTACGGACGGTAATTTCTCGTTTCTGGCTCACAGTTACGGAGGGGGTGAATTTTCCTCCGCCGCAGAGAGGATATATCGCGCGGCGGAAAATATCCTGGTTTTGACCGACTCGGCCAGGTCTGATGCAGTTTGTACTGTAGCGGCCAGCGTTTTCGGATCAGCAGCTGTCCCATTCTGCGTCTCGGTATATTGAGACGTGATTTGATACAGGGAGGCTGCCTGTTCCACCGGATGTATAGCAGCGGGTGTGTTGCCAGCATCAGCAACGATCCTAAGCAGCGTTGCTGGGGAAGGGCGCGGGAAGGCCGTCAGTAGGGGCTGATCTTCTGCGGTCTACCAGAGGTCTTCGGCCGGCGTAGGATTAGGTGGTGGTTGCGTAAATAATTACTCTAAGAGGGTAGCTATACGGTAGTGTGTGCCGGAGGTGGACGTTTCAACAGCGTGAGTATGGTGTGTCACCGTGATTGGAGCTACAATATGTCCCAAACGGATGGGGGAAAGTCCGATTATTTTCTCTTCAAGGGTTTACCTGCCGAAAGTAATTTAATAACACTCATAAGTAGGGAAGAACTCGGTCCCCCTAGCGTCAGAAGAATGGGAGCCCCTCGCTGCACCTGTAGTTATCTCGCTCGGATGACGTTGCGAGACAGGCGTAGTGGATGGTGGCGGTTGTAAGTCAGAAGGCCCGGCGACCCCTGTATTAATTGTTTCACGGACCTTTCCTAGTCCGCTAACACGAGGTCTGCCTCTAGGACAGCCACGAAAGATCGTTCCCCGCGGGTTGGTATTTTATGCGTCTAACTTCTGCATCTGGGCATGGGTCGGTCTAAGATTGTAGCGGTATTCCATAGTCGAGACCAATGTGTGGCACATTAAACAATACATTTTGTGGAACTATTGTCCTAGAAGATAAAATAAATTTTACTTGTCTAGGACGTTAGATCACTTGTAGTACCAAGAACACCAACACGGAGTGTATGTACAATAATTGTGCTACGTGGGGCACCGCAGTTAGTTAAGGTAATTTTTTATCCCGTAAAAGGAGCTTGGTGAGTTTCTAGGACTTTAATATCCTGGAACGAGGGCAAAGATACCTTAAAAAGGATGTAGAGGACAAAAAAGACTACAGTGGGACTTTAGAGAGCACTCAGCGCTCTGTGGAGTAAAACAGAGGACAGCACGCTCGCTGGTGCTGAGACAGAAGAATTATCACTGCGGTTTAGGAGGGGGGGTCGCACTCGCTGGCGAAAAGGACTGGGAACATACGACTTCACTGGGGTCGGTGACAGGGGGTGCAGAAGATCTCATTGGCCGCAATGGCTATGACGACCTGTCTCAGCTTTCACGTACTGATCCACCCAGTACTGTTGTATTAGAAGCCCTGAAAACAACAGCGGGTTGGACT
>JAVCKV010064406.1:0-22210 GCA_032274145.1 Herpochondria borealis | reverse complement strand
CACAATGGCATCCGGCGCAAGCTGCATGGCGTACATGAACACTGACATTTGGAGGATCGCCGTCGTGAAGCGGCTCTGACCGGTGGTTCGCACCGGCGACACTAATAGCTAGGTGCATGTGGAAAGCGTTCGATTCGTGTCTCGACTCACTCAAGAAGCAACAACTCTCCTGGTACACATACGAGGTAGTTTGAGAAGACATGAGAGCTTCGAAGATTATAGATGTGTAGAGTTACGTGTTTCTTCCGTTTTACAACACCGTTGTAATGAGGACGCAGAGCCCGGCTAGCCTATGATAGAGTTTTCTCCAAGTTGAGAGCCCTGAACTCGTTTTATATCTGCTATAGTTGTGCTTATTTCGCAGCGCTGCCCCCATCAACTAACGGTCCATCTTGAGTGTCTTTTGTGTCATGCAGCATCCACACTTGGGAAACAAGGTACATCCAGCCACAGTCAATGCCACTGGCACTTCATCATTGCAAGGGATAGCCGCAGAAATAACTAGGCATAGCGCTGCAAATAAACATAAAAAGCGTAAGCAAGGAGCGGTGAGCCCTAAAGTTCACGCGAGGTCTTACATACCTTGGCACTGTCCATTCACAATGGCGCACCCATTATTCTCGCACTTGCACCCGATACACATCAGTGGACATAGACACGGAGCCCCTGGTTTGCAACAGCATTCGCAATTGCAGCAGCAGAAACCAAACTGAACAAAAGATCGTTGGATATTGTTAGTTCATGCAACACGATTAAAACAGTATCAACCATTTGCAATCATCTCTGACGATGACCCTCGATCTAACGATGCTGCTCTCACTCAGGAGACCCTTTGCAGCTCAAAATCGAACGAATTGGGCAACGAGGGAGGGCTTACCTTTCCACTGATACCCAACGAATCACAAGCTGGATAACACGCACAGTTTACGCAGCAAAGAGCGCAACAAAGCACGAGCTTGTCCTCGTCAACGGCGTCGTCGCAACACATTATTGGTTCTCTTTTTAAAAGGATCAATCTACCTCTACTCTCACTGCCTGACGGTCTTGCTGTTTAGAGTCTTGCTGACAGACCTTTTGATGTTCTTTCAGCCACTCGATAGCACAGTGATGAGATCAACAGATGAGTTGGGGTCGTGTTGGCTTTTGCGCCTGTATTATCTTCGACTCACTCGACTACTCTAGTGTTATCCCTATCCATGACAGATTTGCCTGACGCTCTAACTCAAAAATAGGGTCTGAGAGTTTCTCTTGGCAAACCCATCACAAAGAGTAAGTACTAGTAGCAGACACAGCACAACGTACCATCAGGTTAGCGACCAGGACGTGTCGACGAAGTAGCATTTTTGTTTTTGTTTGCGCTCACACTTCGTTGGCGGCTTCTTCCCCCCAATCGGATCTGGCGTCTCTTTTGTCACTAGATGCCTGCTGATTTTTCGCAGCAAACATTCTTTCATTGATAAAGTCTGTTCTCGCTATATAAAAGTTCCCATTATTCTCACGATACTACCTGTACTATACTACTACTCGCCCACCTTCAAAGTTGGGAGAAAAATCCGGTGCTGCTTCTCCTCGACCATACCACACGGAAAATGGCAGGTGCTCGAATGACGAAACTTTTCTTGGCCAAATCTGGATAATTGGTTTGATCCAACTCCATGGCGGCCCCGTAGAGTTGAGCTACTTTGCTGCAAATGACGCGACGCGACGCGACAAGCCGTGTAGGTCTTCAATGACTGAATTTGTCGAATCGGACGACCCTGTTGTTGTTCCCAGGCATGCAGCCAATTTCCGTTGCAGGCTGATTCGCGTTCGAATATTCCAAACTGCAGCAGTTCGTCGTAACCATATACTTGCAGCAGTCCTGGAACATCAGTCACTCCCATGCGGCTCAAGAATATAGGATCACCGTGGCGATCGGTTCCCTGTAGAATCGCGCCAGGATACATGTTGTACAACTTGGTCGGTGGTTCATAGTCTTTACAGAGAGCATCCACGCCGTTTTCCAGTCACCATGACACCATGTCAAGAAACGTGGTGGCAGCCTTTGCAACATGAAACACTTTGGTGCGCAGAAATCGAATCGCTAAGTTTGGTGTATTGAGTGCATGTTTGCACGTCCAGTCACCTTGGCCACTGCTAAACTTCTCAGCCTAAAGCTGTAAAACTCTCCTCTTTTGACTCTGTCCGAGACTGCGTTTCTCCTTTTGCAGACCATCAAACTCTACATCCACAAAGTAGGGCGAAGAATCCAGAGTGACTGATAGCAGGCTGTACGATTGCAGAGTTCCGTCGAATACGTAACAGCCATGCTGGACAATATTCTGTCGTCCGCATGGCCAGCCTTGAGGAGGTACCATAAACGGAAGGCGTGAGCGCTAGGAACGATGATCTTGAGCACCTTGAGTACCTTCTCCTCCATTTCAATGATGCCTAGGCGACTGTAAGCGTGACCACAGATGTACGCAAGGTCACTGTGGGGATGTGAGTGGAATGAAACGGACGGTTGGTCTGGCTTCTCTTGAAGTGGACCACGAGACGCTTCTTCGCGTTCGAGGAAAGGCGGTTGATCAAGTTGCTCCAGGTACAGGGTCTCTGGAACGACCCGAGCTTGAAATGCATGGTGATGATCGCGGTCGAATGCATCATGGCCTACGGTAAAAACAACGACAGTCTGCCAGAGGATGGTGCTGTCAATACAACTCTTCCTAATGTCTATGATGCTTCAACTTCAAGCAAGGACGGAGAAGGAAAGTGAGATCATACAGATTACCGGATTAGCATGTTATATTCTATCAGAAGATCACTTTGCCAAGTTAGTCGTCATTACGATGCATAGATGGCAGCCTCCCACTGTGAACGAGCACAGATAGCTCCGATTCAAAGCAGTATTATTATTTCGAATCGTCGGACCGCCAGTGCCAGATTGAAGTAGATAGCCAGACTGTTCAGGAACAAGAAGCCAAAAAGTCATCGATCTGATGCAGAATGTACAATTTAGATCCAAACTGCGATTTTAGCAACAGAGAGGCACATCGCGCATAATGGTTGGTCAGTCTCTCTCGAACCTGCCCTTCTCTCACAAGGCAAACAACCAGTCGTTCCCTTCGACCCTCATTTAGCAGTGAAGCAGACCCAGACCCAGTTCCAAGGCATAAGAGACGGCACGACGATCTGTGATGCATTTAACGCGCTTTTGAAGGCATCTACTTTCCACGGCCTTGCTCGCAGCAAGGGTGTTCACGCAAGTAATCGAATTAGGCCCCTGTGACCCCACCACTCAAGGTGAATTTCGGATTGATGCATCCTATACTGGCAAGAGTGGTACCTTCAACATTGCTACAACTGCTCTTGGTCTTGATCGCAACGCTGCTGAAATGTATCATCTAACCGCTTTGAGCGAGATTTTGTCTGATGGCGGTGTAGTAGTGAACGGGTGTTTCGAAAAGAACTCACTGTATCGGTATGTCGTGTTCTACAACGATATGGATGTCTTCTCGCTCGGAGAGTATCAGCTGTTCGTGAATGACAGAAAGATTGTTGATGGCAACACTTTCCATAATGCGGACAAGTTCACGGAATTCTATTTCTACAGTGATGGGAAAGCCTGCTCGAATGACGAGACTCGCTTCACCTTGACGATACGGTTTGACAACTTTCCAGGAGACATTTCGTGGGAACTGGAGAACCTAGACGACAGTACGGCTGAAATATTTCACTCCAACCAGACTGTTATTCCGCCACCACCAGACATATCAGACACAAGATATGGTGCTGCGTTCATCGGCAATATCTTGTATGTGGACAGATGCATTTCCCATAATACTCGTTATCGCTTCACGATCTTTGACGGGTTCGGGGATGGGCTAGAGTCTCCTGGATACTACGAGATTGTATCAAATACTAATGCTGTCATTGAAGAACGCGATTTCGGTAGTTCGCAATCAACAGTCTTCAACTCGAATGGTGACATTATCCCTCCTACACCTGCTCCAACAGATGTTCCTTCATTTGTTCCGACATCTGCTCCTACGGTTTCAACAGTTCCAACTGGATCTCCTTCTTCTTCATATGGCCCTTCCGCTACACCAGTTCCCTCTAGGATTCTCGGCATACCTACCACTCCTGGCTCTCCTGTATCTGCTGGCGGTCCTGAGAGTCAGCCCACACCCCGTCCTGCGCTTTTGTGTGATGGGGCACCGACATCATTCAATGACCGTCAAAACCAGCCCGACGAACCTCCTTCTGGAGCAAATGAAGCGCCACCTCTTCCTATTTGCTTCGCTGGATCTACAACAGTTGACGTCAAATCCAAAGGAAGAACTAAGATGGAGGATCTCAATATCGGAGATGAGATTGCCGTTGGGAAGAATGGCGTCTATGAGACCGTCTACAGCTTTGGTCACTACGAACCTCGAGGCTCTGCGACACTTCTGGATATTGAAACCACGCACCTCGGGGTCACAACACTCCGAATCAGTCACCAGCATCTCATGTTTGTCAAGAAGTACGGCGTAGTTCACGCCGTTCCAGCGTCATCCATCTCTGTAGGTGATGCTCTCGTTGTATTTGCACGACCCGACGTGGAGGAGATTGCCATTGTCAAGTCGGTGGCGCCAGTGCTCAGTTCTGGTGGCCTTTTTGCTCCTTTCACGCCTTCCGGCAAGTTGCTGGTGAACAATGGGTTGTTGGTATCTTCTTTTGTAGCCCTCAACGGCAAAGCAACCGTGTCGGTCTTTGGTGTGGAGTTTACCAACCAATGGTTGGCTCGCTCGTTTGAGATTCCTCGTCGACTCGCTTGCTACGCAAACACGAAGAAGGTTTGCGTAGGGGAAACTTACACAAATGCTGGAATATCCATGTGGGAAGCCTACCCACTGGAAATGGCTCTGTGGTGGTTTGACCTGGAATCGTTGGTATGGAAGAATGCTCTTTTTGTTTGCTTCCTGGTTGTGTTGATATGCTTCAACGCAATTGAGCAAATTCTCATTCACCGTGTCCCTGGAGCATTACTCTTCGTGTTGGTGGGTGTCCTTCTCTTGAAGCGACAAGAGAAAGGGTTGAACCACTAGTCGCCGAAGATCAACGGATTGTCAACACGTTTGCTTGATAGCTCCTACAAGCAACTACTCCTACGAGATGATCAACGAAGTGTTGTCTACATTTGTGATATACATGCGATGACCTGTTACTAAACAAGAATATGAACGGCAATGCATGTGGTATTCTTACATACTGGGCAAGACTACGGACGGTAGCTTGTAGCTCATCAATTATACAATACTCTTTCATGGCATCTATGATAGCATGTAAACAAACATTCTTGTAATAGGTTATGATGGATACTGTACTTGGGATTCTCAAAAGGCCCCACCATGGCGTACTTGCTCGTAAGACTGCAGTCCAATTCTCTTCTCGTCTTTGATAGGATATTCTTTTCATTTCGGTGGTAGTATCTACAACTCCTATCCTCGTACATTAGTCATCTGTTGTAGTGCTAAAGAGACTGCGAGCAAAGGCAAGGCTAAACATGCAGTCTTCTGCCACTTCCGCACTGGCTTCCACAGAGGCACTGGACGTAGATTCTAGGTTGGAAATTTGTGTCGCCATGCTTTCGATTAGATTCAACTTGTGTTCCTCTGCAAAGTCTTTCAATATTGGGCGCTGGTCTTTCGATCATCTTTCAATTCACCTTTCAATAATTGGGCGGTAGCCTTTCATTCTTCTTTCAATAAACCAGCGATCTGCTCGAGGTCATTTTCCGACAAGCACATGTACACGTGCGGACGAGGAAACCTACACAACACGGGCAGGAGGTATCTTCCCACTGGAAGCGGCTTTGTGGTGGTGCAACATGCAATCAGTCGTCAACAAGAACACACTCTTTGTTGCGTGTCTAATACTTGTGCTGGTATGTTTCAACGCCTTTGAACACGATATTCTGTGGTTTCGTCAATGCGTTGTGCTCGTCGTCGTAGCGGCAGGCATGCTGCTCCTCTTGAAGCGATTCCAAAGGAGCAACGCGGAAAGCTCTCAAACCGATGACCTAGCTATCAGTAGACTCGATATCTACACAGCGGCACTCATGTTCGCTTGTGGTCGTATTAGCTACGAGTTGCGACGACCAGCAACTCGTGATCTACATTATACACACTGGCCACAACTGACTGCTACGGATGATTGAAAATGCCACCATGACGACGACTAGACCAAGAATGATCATACATATTATATCTTGAGAACGAACAGCTTGGGAGCGAGAATAAGTACACATCAATTTATGACGAATTTATATTTGAGTAGCTGCAACTAGTATTACAACGGCTATTAAGCGGAACCGGCTACGGACGGTAAGTACAACGCCAGCAGCAGATAGCATGTTGAGACGAAAGCAACGCGAACAAGTAGAATAGATTGATAGTCTAGTAGACAAATCTATGCATCGCTACGTATCGTTGGTTGCTTGGTGTTGCTGCTTGTCTTCTCTGGAGACGGTTGAAGGAAAAGAAGGCGGCAAGTCATTGATTATAGTTGATGAGGAGCACCACACTGTAATACAAACCAGTCGCCTCCCCGGTAACTACTAATATAACTGCGAAGAACGCGCTCGTTCAAGAGTCAGAAGACTACTGATGATTCTCTAGAAAGATGGCGAAGGAGGAACAACTAGACTCTCTACTAGAGAGGTCGATACTTACTCTAGTAGACAAAATCTATTCATCACCCTCATCAACTATTACACATACATGTTTACTGGCTAATCTTGGACACCTTCTCCAAGATGGTATCCGCATCCAAATCTTCCAACGTATCAAAGACTGACATGGTCTTTCCTGCAGCGGTCTCCCCATCCACACTGACTTGAGAATCTTGCGACCACTTGGCAATCGTATCCTGGGACACATTCTTGGCCAACAATCCCTTTCCATACGCATCAGACTCGACCGATGCTCCCAACCAATTGACACGTTCCGCCATGGCTTCAAACGGAGACGCCGAAGCGTGGACACCATTGTCACCCGTGTTGGGCTTGGTCTTGAGGCCCAACTCCTTGTACGTGTCCAAAATGGCACGACGCACCGATCCCTTGGGGGCTGCCGTTGGATCCGTCGCACCCAGAACCTTGCCACGGAAATCACCCCAGCTCAAGGAATCGGCAGGCCACGAGACAGTGTACCATTGAATCTTTTCACCAGGATTGCAGTAGGCAGCTCTCATTTGCATGTAGAAACCGTTCATAATGTAGATACCATCCACTTTACCAGCATAGAATCCACCACCAAACTTGATCAAGTCCTTCCCACGACTCAATGTACCCCACTTGGCATTGAGGCCCTCGGCGTCAAGACCGAGCTTGGCGGCACCATCCATGGCATTGTACACTTTACCTGCCGCAACGGCACTGTCCCACGATTCACCAAACATTTTTTCAAAACCCGCCTTGCCCTTGTCCGGGACATTGAGTTCCTTGGGCAACAACTTGACCGCTTTAGATGCAATGGCTCCATAATGCGTATCAATGTGCATATTCTGGTCAATCGTTTCGGCGCTCATTTCACCCTTGCCCGTGACACGAATGCCATGGTTGGCAAAGGAATCTTCCACGAGCGATTCGACCTTGCCGGGGGTTCCCTTGCAGGCGTGAGGTTTGATAAACACAAAGGCAGAATTGGTCTTTCCCGACAGTTGCACTTGCAAATCATTCATTTGAGCCGTCAGTGCAGCATTGTCCTTGTTGGATTTCTGAAAGACGAAACCAACACCTCCCAAGGCAACAGCCGTCAGAACCAATGGGGCAGGACCACTGCCAAAGCCTCCACCACCAGAGGAAAAGGCACGAGTGGTGGAAAGAGAAGAGGTGGCGCGACGAAGAGCAGTACGAGAAAACATGGTGCTTTTTATTTTGTGACGAAAACACTTGTTTTCTTACGAACGCTTTTTTGTGTGGTGGCAATGACCGACCCTTCCATCAAACGTAGAATTTGGTACCAAGTCTACGTGCAAACGTATCTTTTGGCATGACGTACGATTTGGAACAACTACGTCCTCCTAAAACCAGTAAAGTACCGTTATTATGAAATTGTGGCGCTGCCGTTAAACCACCAGCCAATCAGAACCCAGAAACGTTTCCAAAGTTGAAGTTGCTGCTACAGTACCGTCTGGATGGCGCCTGCTTCCTTGATAGTTTGCCAAGTTGCCATTCCATGGAAACCACCTTCGTAGTAGCATGTGGCCGATGGTTCAAAAGTGTGTTGGCAAGAGTAGCTACGATAGCTTGCTCCAACAAGATACAACACATATCTTGCACAACAATGAACTCAGACCTCCTCCCACAACTAGCACTTCTCGTGCCAGCGAGGAACATAAAACACACAGTCAGCATAACTGTGATCAACAACGAGGTGAGGCCCAAAGGTTGATCGAGAAACCGCTTGACGCAATCATGCATGCACCATGTAAACCAAGGTAAACGATTATTCCTGGGAGAAAATCACCCTTTGCGTCATGCGCAGAATGAATCGTCTTGGGTGAGCGCGTGGTCTTGATCGTCCTGGCGTGGTAGGCACCTACCTACCACACACGTCCGGTATGATGCCCTGAAGCTCCTTTCGAGGAACTTTGTGAGGATCGACCTCAGCTCTCCAGTAGTCGTCGCCAGCGTTCGAGCCATTGAGCTGTTCCAAGTGTTGCTTGCGAACGAAATAGCCTCTTGAAATGAACTCCGCCACTATAGTTGCTCCACTCGGAGCTACCGATGTCTGGTGCAAAGCTCGCAGATTCCTTGCAACATGTTATCACTGCTGTGACTATTATGTCTACATCATCAGTGCGTACGATAAGGTCTTGTGTAGTCTACTATCAGAGGTCTTCGATGCGAGCTCCAATAGCAGTGATACTAGGACAAAGTACAAGAGATCTAATCTACGGTTGTCAACGAGGGAGAAGATAAGAATACGACAAGACGATTGGTGTTTTGGGTCCTCATTCGTTGCGCACGACATGCGAGCCCATGCTCAATATCATTCCCCTGTAAGTCAATCAATCTAAAGAGCGCGGCGAGCAAGACGAAAAAAACATCTCGCAGTTTCGTTTGCTTGCATATATAATATGCATTAACTTATACTTCTTGTTTATAAAAAATATCTAAATGGCACGCTACTACTCGATAGGATCGGTAGGTGAGGATGAACACTCCACCTCTTTGCATCTCCACACTTGATCGCCGTGTTGGCCATCGCAAAAGCATCTAGTCACAGGGTGAGGTCCCACACTGCACTGTTGTACCCCAAAGAAACATGTCTTGGCGTTCCGCTGACACCTCATGCCCTCATCAGGAGGCATACCCATGCGCTTCTTACATACTTGCAGATTGGTTCCAATAAAATGAACAGAGATTCGAGGCCACCAGGCTGGATCAGAACCGACAGGGGTTGGTTCGAAAGGTGGTGCTGTCGACTCGGATGGCAGGGCAGTTGGCTCAAAAGGAGGAGCAGTGGGTTCTGAAGGAGGTGTTGTTGTTGGCTCGGATGGTGGAGAAGTTGGTTCAAAAGGAGGCGCAGTTGGTACCAAAGGACGTGGTGTTGGCTGGAAAGGAGGCACTGTTGGCTCAGAAGGTGTTGGAGCTACGGACGGTTCAACGGTGGGCTGCACAGATTGGACTGGAAAAACAAACGGCGGGAAAGTAGTTTCGGGGAGGACTTCGTCTGTTCTGAATGTAGTGTTCCATTCATATTCAAATTGGTAGAAGGAGGAGAATTGAGAGTTGGTGAAGCCGGCAAGAACTTGGCCTGTGTTTTCAATGTCTCCACGGTACAGACGCAACTCCACAGGTATAAATAATTCGGAGTTAAATCCAAAGCCATCGCCCACACTATCCATGATGTAGAAAGTATATTCCCGGCCATCCTCCAAAGTCAAAAGCTCTTCGACGACCGTACCGTGTATTTTGTCTCCATAAGTTCCGGTTGGTCTGCGGTAGACAATATCACCATCCTCTTGTTCAATCCTCCAGCCCGTGTCCGAAGGATTGAGATCGAGTACGAACTTGAGAAGAACATTGACATAGGTACTAGAGGGGCGGCCAGTCATTGAGGGGGCCGACGAACCAGATGGCATTACCGAGGGGGCAGTACTCGGAAAGACAAATGAGGAAGTACTCGGAAAGACAAATGAGAACATTGTTGGTGGGAGGATCTCGTTGGTTCTGAATGTAGTGCTCCATTCGAATGTGAAGGCAAATAGAGTGTTACTGTAGCCGGCAAGCACTTGGTCTGGAGTTTCCACGTCTAAGCGATAGAGACGCAGCTCCGCCCCGAGGGGTCCCCAGCCATCACCGTGACTATCCATGATGTAGAGAACGTACTCCCGACGATCCTCCAAAGCCAACAGCTCTTCGATGACCGCGCCTGATGCTTCGCCAGCATAGGTTCCAGCTGGTCTGTGGTAGAGAAGGTGACCGTCTGCGCTTTCAATCCTCCATCCAGTTTCTCTGGGAAACGAGTCTAGCTTGAACCTGAGCAGAACATCAACAGGGGCAGCTGAGGGGCGGCTAGTCGTTGAGGGTGCAAGAGATACGGATGGAACCCTCGACGGCGCAGAAGTTGGGAATACCAAAGGAAACCTTGATGGAGGAAGGAATTCATCGGTTCTAAATGGTGTGCTCCATTCAAATTGAAAGGGAAACAGCGTGTCGCTGTAGCCGGCAAGAATGTGTTGAACGTTTGCAACAACTCCACGATAAAGCCGAAACTCTCCAAAGTGAGAAGGTTGGGCCATATCACTGACATCTCCTCCAATACCATTACCACCTTTATCCGTTATGAAGAAGATGTACTCACGATGATCCTCCAAAGACATGACCTCCTCAATGACCGCACCTGGTCTGCCTAAATAAGTACCAGCTGGTTTGTGGTATACAATGTCACCATCCGTGCTTTCAATCCTCCAGCCAGTTTGCGAGGAGAGGTTATCAAGTGTGATCTTGAGAAGAACATTGATAGGCGTACCCGTTGGGCGGCTAGTCATTGAGGGTTCGGGGGTTACTGACGGACCACTCGATGGCGAAATAGTTGGAAAGGCAAATGAGTACAGCGCTGGCGAGAGGAATTTGTCAGCTTGGAATGTGGTTCTCCATTCGAATTGGAACGGCGATAGAGCATCGCTGTAGCTAACAAGAATTTGTTCGTCATCTTGAACAACTCCCCGATAAAGGCGAAACTCCCCGAAGTGAGAGGGCTGAGCCATGTCACTGACATCGCCTCCAATGCCATCACCGTTGCTATCAGTGATGATGAAAACGTACTGGCGATGATCCTCCAAAGTCAAAATCTCTTCAATGACATCGCCTCCATTCTTCCTTGAATATGTTCTTGCTGGTCTGTTGTAAATAATATCGCCGCCTGTGCTTTCAATCCTCCAGCCAGTTTGATCATGGGAGGTATAGTCGACTATGAACTTGAGAAGAACGTTGACAGAGTTATCGGAGGGGCGCCTAGTAAGTGAGGGCGCCGGGGATACTGACGGAATCCTCGAAGGCGCAGCAGTTGGAAATATCAAACGAAACGTAGTTGGAGGAAGGAATTCATCCGTTTTAAAGGTTGCGCTCCATTCAAATTCGAAACGCGATAGAATGTCGCTGTAGCCCACAAGGATTTGGTCAACGTTTTCAACAACTCCGCGGTAAAGGCGGAGCTCCCCGATGTGATCATAGACGCCAGCATCACTGACGACTAGATCACTTACATCACCGAATCCATCGCCACGAATATCCGTGATGTAGAACACGTACTCACGATGGTCCTCCAAAGTCAATGGCTCTTCAACGATCGCCCTGGATTTGCCCGCGTACGTTCCAGGTGGTTTGTTGTGGACAACCTCGCCCTCTGTAGTTTCAATCCTCCAGCCAGTTTCATGGGGCCATGAGTCGAGGGTGAACTTGAGAAGAACATCGATGGAGCGGCCGGAGGGACGGTCGGTCATTGACGGTGCTGACGAGCCAGAAGGCACAGAAGATGGCGTCGCAGTTGGAAATGCCTTGGAGAACATTGCTGAGGGGAGGAATACATCCGTTCTGAATGTAGTGCTCCATTGCAATTGGAATGGAGTTAGGGTATCGCTGTAGCCAACAAGGAGTTGTTCAGTGTTTTCAGCAACTCCACGGTAAAGCCGCAACTCCCCAAAGGGATCGTCGTCAGCCTTGATATCGTCGATGAGTTCGAAGCCACACCTGTGTCCAGGGTAAAATTGGCCTCCGAAGCCATCACCACAGGTATCCGTGATGAAGAAGACATACTCTTGATGGTCCTCCAAAGTCAAAACCTCCTCGATGATTGCACCTTGTCGCTCATCTTGATACTTTCCAGCTGGGGAGTCGTAGACGACATCACCATCCTCGCTTTCAATCCTCCACCCCGTTTCTTCGGGTTTAAAGTCGAGCTTGAACTTGAGAAGAACTTCGACTGTGGGACCAGATGGGCGGCTAGTCATTGAGGGTGGTTGGACAGGGTGGACTGGCTGGGTTGTGTCTTGGAGCACGCGAAGTGCAGTCTGATACGCCAGATTCCTTTCCTCAACAGCGACAGCATGGGGAGCTTGAGACGACTCGGTTGGGAGCAACAACTGCGATTCCTGCTCAGGATCATGGTGCTCCTTGGCATGCGCGCCAGCAGAAACCCCACGCACCACAACAGAGAACAGAATCAAATACAAGAAGCTAACCTTCATCTTTCAATAGAAAGCGGTGCTGTGCCTCTTTTTATGAAACATTCTACCCTCTCATCCCTCCCCACACTGCTCTCGTTTTTATGCTCGGTTACTCACGAGTATTGTCGCATCAATTCGCCCAAGTGATGGTTCAATTTGTCTGTTTTCTCGAAGTATTAGGTTTGACAGGGTGGACATGATCCGAAATATTATAAGTAATCAGATGTCTTTTTGTCATTTCCTGTAAGGAGAACGCCCAACAATGAATCCAATCAACTACTGTACTTCGAAACTGCAGTACGCAGACCGCCAACTCGGCAATACGGGTTCGAAAGGGAACCAATGCCCCATTGTGTGTGATGTAGTTACCGTGAAAATCCGACAATACATACACGAGACGTTGGCGGTCTATAGACTCACTCCGCAAGCAACAAGCAGCACCATGGGAAACAGACTGTCGATCAAGGCGGGGGACGTTCCGTTCTACGCGTCTCCGGAAAGCCTCCCAGAAGATCTTCCATCGTTCCAAGAAATTGAAACGGCTTCGCTTCATTCCGAGAATCTCCTGGACGAAAAAACGCAACACAAGGTGGCCGTCCGCGTTCGTACGAGTTTTGTCGTCAAGTATGGCAGTGACGTGACCTACGCGGAAGGTCGAACTCTATTGTATTTGGAACGAAATCGAGAAGCCTTGCCATCTCTTCGATTTCCGCGTCTCTATGCCATGTTTACCAAAGAAAACAAGACCTTTCTTGTCATGGAACGCTTGGAAGGGCAACCCTTAAGTAGCAGCAGTAACAACAACTTGTTGTGGTCCACATATTCGGCTGCCGAGAAGGACAACATTGCCGCCATCCTCCAACATGGCATGCAAGAATTACGACGCCTCCCGTCACCAGGACAGTTTTGTGGTGTGGATGGAGCTCCACTGCCAGATATATTATCGTGGTGTCCGGACCGAACGCAGCTACTCTCGGGGCCCTTTGCCACCGAAGAGGCTTGGAAAGATGCCCTAATGAAAATGATGAAAGATTGCGTTACGCCACATCGATTCAAGTTTATTCGCGATTGCGTGGATACAATTTTGACTGGTTTTCCACCGGTCTTTACACATGGAGATTTGCAGAAGAAGAACATTTTGGTCCATGTCACCACCACCACCACAACTCCAGCAAAAGGTAATCTTTCATCACCAAACAGTACAACTACTAAGTTCCAAGTATCCTTGGTGGACTGGGAAAGTGCTGGCTGGTATCCAAGCTACTGGGAATATTTCGTTGCCATCTGGACTTGTCATCAAATGGAGGACGATTTTGCCGTTTATCTCGACTCTAGGATTCTCGATTCGTATCGGGTGGAGTGGGCCTTGTGTCATGAACTTTTCGAGACAGCTCTAAGCCCCGCTGGCACCTAGTAAAATCTATGTAGCAAAAATTGTAGGTGAGTCGACAGTGACAGGTGCTTTCTTATTTAGTGTAACTGCAATATGGACGATGACGACAAACAACAACAACAACAACAGCTGACTGCCATCTATGGCTGAGATTTCTGCTCTTAAGCTTAAGGAGGCCGTTATTCCTATCTTACCGATCTTTGTGGTGACGAAATGGCCAAACCTTGTCTTGCCATTTTGTAGTGTGACGAAAGACGAAGGTGACCAGATAGATGTACCCGGCAAAAGGCAGAAAGAGGTGCGAGTTTCGAACCGCAAATCGTATGTTCTTGGCGACGAATTCAAGCCTTTCTAATTTTTATCATCTGACAAGAGAGCTCGCACTCTATGGGATTTGGCAGATTGTTGTATTGTTTGTGTTTTCGGATTCTGGATTCCTTATTCGCTGTTTTGAAACTGTGTGATTTGCAGATTAGTAGTTCGTTCCGAGCGCATCTCTCTCTCTCATCCCCATAAATCGTTGCGAAAAGGCAGCCAAGGAGCATCTATTAGCCCAATGCTTTCAAGCTAGCGCTGATGCGTATCTGTGTGTACACCATTGTACCCAAAAACTTGCTCCAACAGATTTGAAAGATTCTATTTCTAATCGTGTCGACGCATTACCCTTGAAAGTCCGGGTTATCGAGAGATTTATGTCGCGGTAATATCATGAAGCTGTGTCGCGTATTGGACAGGCTAGTTTTGTCCACATAAAACTTCGTGTTAAACGGTTTCAAAGGATGGCACTGCCATAAGAACAGGTTGCGCTTCGAAAAGTTCCAGCAGTTTGGACTGGTGTTGCAAACGTTTTACCAAAGTCTACTACTTGAATTGGTTGGAGAGATGAGAGCCCCCGCAAACCAGACGATGATCGCTCAAAAGCCCCCTCCTGAGGAGCCTAATAGCAGTACTACGCACGCCAAGAAGAGGAGGCGCACTTCCTTTGCAGGATCTTTGCACCATTCGTTTGCCGAGCTCGTGTCGGGGTCCAAGAGCAAATGGGGCAGGTTACAAGATATCGAAAGGAAGCGTCGAGCTCTGCTCAAGCGAACCGACGAAGGCACATTCAAGATTATCTTCTCAATACAAGGGACATTTTGGAGAATCTTGGTTAGGACTACGCTTCTTTGGGTGACCGCTGCAATCTTCGTTTTGGTGCGGCTTGAGTCTCTCTGGGGTCCTCGATGGGCTGTTCCACCAATGGACGCAAGTCACGTTGGTGTTGTGGGTGGCATCGTCACGTTCTTGCTCGTCTACTTTCATATTCAGTACAGCAACCGTTTCGATAGACTCTACTCGAATTCATCGGCATGTCAAGGCCGCATCTTTGACCTTTCCCTGCTGGCTAGATCCACTCTACCCAAAGATCGTGCCAGTCGGTTAATGCGGTACATGAACGCTGCCCACATTTTAGGCTACGTTGGACTCTCACCGGAAGTATATTCGATGGATGACTGCTTCTACCATCTGAACAAGAAGTACAAGCTTCTGACGCAGAAGGAGTTTGATCGATTGCGCGAGGTTGGTACTGGCAAAGGCTGCGGAAGCGCCATGTATCGGGAAGCGCTCTCCTGGTGTGTCATGGACATTCACGATGCTCTTAGATGCGGCGTCATTGGAGAGTACAGCTCTACTCTCTTTCTCAACAATATTATGACCTTTCGCAGCAAGTTTGGCAACATGTATGATCTTGACGACCAGCCAATTATGTTCTTTTACATTCACTTCATCCACTTCCTCTCGGCAGTCTACCTACCATTGCTGGCAGTGTTTGTCGCGCATCAAGTGTCTCCCTACAATCATTGGATGAGTGATGCCGTTGGCTTAATCGCTGTGGTCTTGCAAGGTATCTTTGTGATTGGCATTCGTGTGTTGGCTCAAATCATGCAACATCCCTACGGAGATGAACTGGAGAACCTATCAGTATTGACATACATCGATTTAGCGTATTTCGGAAGCATGCGGGTATTAAACAGTTAGCTTCGCGATACCTTGTAGGAGTATGCTCTTTGCTACTCCGTGCTACTTACAGTCTCGGTGCTCTAGATAATTGTACCCGAAGCAAATCTTCGTGAACGAAGAATGAATGTACACCTCCTGATTCAACCACGGAAACATCGTTTCTGTCAAGTTAGATTCCAATGATCCATAGGCTGCTCGGGAACTTTGGCAAAGACGATTATCCCAGTAGCCATTATTTGTAGACAGTGCTCCAGTACGCCGACATCATCTTCAGACTACGCAAGAGAGGAACAAAAAGAAGCGATGACGACGACAATGAATCATGTATCCATCATGTATCCTAAACAATCGAGACTGAATCAATCAATCAGGAGATGCTCGTACGCAGAAACCAAGCCAACAGTAACCGAACTATCGAGTGAGTCCATCCACAAGGCACTACCATCTACCATGGTTGACAAACGAGTCAGTCAGCTAGAATCAATACAGCATCAAACCTATTGATCGATCGGGATATTGTCCACGCCAGCAATGGAATCTCTTCTGGGCGAGAGCTGGCTAGACAAACGAATGAACGAACCCATCCAGCGTCAAGAAAAACAATCATGCGTGCAGTGAGGTTTCGATGCAACAAGCGCCCACCGTCAGTGGAACGGCAAACGACGATCAGGACAAAAGATGGTATCATTGTGCCGCTGTGCTCACGAGTCCATAGTACAAAATGGTTGCTGCGAGATATAGGCGAGACAGTAGGGCGAAAGATATGCAAACACGGTATCCTCTCCTCCATGGCGTTCGAATGCGATATGGAGAGAATAATACGCTTCCTCGCGTCGCCCCTAGTCCCCTGGACTGTGTGTGATCCGGATTGACAAACACCCACGTGACACGCACTGTCGAATCATTGCTGGAACCATCAGCGCTACGCAACACAAACGAAGATGAAAGACCTGTGCGACAATCGAAGTATGGAAAAACAAACGAAAAGCGAGCGAGTGGCACCTCCACCGGCAAAAATCCCAACCTCACGTAGCCCGAAATGCATCTCGTGCCTGCCTGCATTTCGTGTCATCCTCAGTCTGCGGTCAAGATTAGGAAGTGACGTAATCGTCACCGCTTGGTCTCCTCGTAACGAGCACAAGAGCTCACCGCTTTGCACTTAGCGCAGATTACTTGAGGGCAAACTTAAAACAAGAAGACTCTGAACAAAGTCAAAAGAGGCAGTGATTGGAACTCAGGAACGATTCTGACATGCGCACTACTGTTGTTTCGTTACCATTCGCAGCTATCTGCAAGGAAACCAGTCAATGCAACGATCAACCTTGTTAGGTGGATGCATTGTGCACTTCGGAGAACATGTTGGGGATGATTATACCCTCATTCAAAGGGACTGAAGCAACTGGCCGGCGTCTGAAGTTGTTTTCGTGATTTTACTATTCTGATTTATCAATGTATGTACTTGTAAGCACTCTTCATGACGACCGAGCGATACGTGGTGTAGGCCGAAGATGTCGCTCCACTCTCAACCCCATTTACTGAAGAATCCTCCTTCCCGCAGATCTTTTTTCCAAAAAGTTGTTGCCCCGGCTCTCCTCGCCAGCTGGCAATACAATCTGGATTACGTTGTTTCCATTGGCACTTCCGTCGGTATCCTTCACGTCAACGAACCCGAGAATGAATGGCTTCTCCTTGACAATATAGGTGCCCCCACGGAGGCCCGAGAAAGAGTATGATCCATCGGCTTCCGTGAACAGTTGAGCAGTGACTTGAGAATCTACTGTCAGCTGTATCTTGACACCAGAGATTGGAGTGTCTCCATTGGAAAAGTCACCATCCCCGTCACTGTCCTCAAAGACGCTTCCAGAGATGGTTCCAGAAGTGGGTGGAAGGGATGATGGAGACAAGCTGGGCTCAGAACTTGGCAGTTCGTCGACAAACTGGATATCGAGAATGTCAACACCTCCCACCACGACAATGCAGACAACGTTGGGGTCGTCTGGTCCATCCTCGAGTTCGTCTCCGCTTCCAATGTAGTCGCCAACATCAATGTAGTCGCCAATGTTGATCTGAGTAACGCAGTAGTCGCCGGGCTGCACCTTTGTGAAGCGAAATTCTCCGTTCGAGTCGGTAGCCGCGGAGACGCAGTTGTCGGACATGTCACAAAGGTTAACTGGGACGCCAGAGATGGGCTCTTCGCCGAAATCATCCGCTTCAATGTCTTCAGAAACCTTTCCGCCTACGTTGGAGGTGCGAACGTCGAGGAAGTCATGTTCGGTAGAATCTTCTCCCGCGGTAAGAAATACTTGGATGGTATTGTCTGATGGAGCTCCATCCGTATCATTGACACTGACCACACCGTCGGGGTCGGTCTCTGTAATTGTGTAGCTGCCAGGTGGGAGGTCAGAGAATGAGTAGTCACCCTGAGCATTGGTGGTTGTGGTGGCGAATGGAGCACTTTCGAGTTTCAACTCAACGAACACGTCAGAGATTGGCAGATCGCCGTGGGAGAAGTCACCCAAATCATCGATATCCTCCAAGACTCTTCCGGAGATGTTTCCAGAAGTTATCGGAGACTCACTTGGTTGGTTACTTGGAAACAAACTTGGTTCTTGACTTGGCACCTCGCTTGGAGAAGCACTGTCCGTGATACTTGGGGAGGAAGATGGGTCAGAAGAAAGATCTTCTGATGGCGAAACCGAAGGCTCATTAGATGGACTCGGGGAAGGCGGAGAGGGAGGCGTTTGAGTTGGCACGTTAGATGGATTGCTACTTGGCTCGGCGCTAGGAGAGTCTGAAGGAGATGGAGAAGGGCCGGACGATGGGACATCAGTTGCCCCCTGTGGAGGAGCAGCCGTCGCAATGATGGGCGCGGGAGTTGTTGGCATGTGGGTTGGTGGACCAGTTGGTGGAAGAGTTGGATGCCTGGTTGGATTCTTGGACGCGTAGGTGGGTTGTTCGGTTGCATTCCTGGAATCGGAGGGTGGTTCTTTGGTTGGTGCATTCTTGGAAGGAGAGGTGGGGTGTTTGGTTGGATTCTTGGAAGGACGAGACGTGGGGAGCCTGGTTGGATTCTTGGAAAGGGAGGTGGGGCGTTTCGTGGGTGGCCTGCTTGGTGGTCTAGTTGGTGGCTCGTCACAACAACAGGGGTCACCGCCTAGCTTCCGGCCACCTTTGCCACCTTTGCCTCCTTTGCCGCCACAGTCACAACCACGTTCGGTGTCTCCGCCTAGTTCTCGATCGCCTTTACCTCCTTTTCCACCACTCTTGCCTTTACCTCCTTTTCCACCGCTCTTGCCTTCGCAATTGGAAGGTGTCGGGGAGTGCTTGGACGCGGAGGTGGGTTGTTTGGTTGGGTACCTGGTTGAGCGTTTGGTTGGGGTTCTGGTTGGATGCTTGGTGGGCTTCCGCGCAGCAACCGGGCACAAGACGCCAATGCTGTACAAGGCCGCGATGATCGACAAGAGACTACACGCGGCGCTCTTCATCGTGCAGTTGATTGATCAAGAAGTGGGGTTGATAAACTGATAAGCACCTTAATGCTGTGTCAATTATTGTGAACCCAGCAACTGTATGGTCAATTTGGTTGATAGAATCGATCGCTTCACCTTTGGAATACCGCTTCTCGCCGTCTATTCTCTTCAAGTTCATCAAATACCAGCTTCTGTCCCCTCAATGAAACAGTTCGAATATGTTTCCTACTTCTATAGCTCCACATGGGCGCCATGTATTCTAATTTTTTTCACTTCATGGGACAATCTATTAGACAGGATCGGATGAGTTGACAGTTACTTGGGGCATGGGTCAAATCATGAATGACTTCAGATCACAGTTGTTGAACGTAAAAGTCGAACGGACTAGTAAATAGAGCTCCGTTAAACAATTAGGACTGACTGGCTGACTGACTTGGTGGGTCATTTTTAATGACCGCTTAGAGGTTGTACGGACTTATTGACTGAGTCTCGAGTATTTATCGAGGGGGTCTGTTCGGAACCTGGTAAAATGGTCCAGCGCGTCGAGCATGTAGTTCGTGTAAGAGATCTGGGCTACTTCGCAGTAGGTTTAGTACTCCAAGAGGTCAAAAATAAGAAAGGCTGGTGTCTATTCTACCGAATAGTCACCGAAGGCATTGTTCTTTGCTAGTCGGAAGTGCACTCATACATAAGGCCCACGGCAAGTGTACTCCTGTTTTGGGTAGGTAGTAGTTTTAGTCTTTTAAATCTAAGGCATGTGCAAATTTCGATTGTCATATTGACTTCATCATGCACCACATCACCAACATGGCTAGCACGATGGTACCAGAAAGCCCAGACAAAGGTGTGCTTCTGTTTGCCATCGTTCCGTGTCCAAGTTACCTTCTTCAGTAGTCCCCCTGGCCTTTTCCGTCTACACCAATTGGACATTTTCACCTTTCTCAGCTTTATCGGTTTCTTTGTCGCGTTTGCGCTTGGTGCGGGTGATATCTTTGTGGCTATTGGCAAGGTAAGAGAGGCCTGACAGGATTTCTTCCTGTGTCCTGTTCGTTGTCTCGTTCTCTCATAGATGTGCCTCTTCTTCTCTAGTGGAAAAATGTTAGACTCGACAACCGAAGTGGTAGTGTGGAGGACATTGTTGCAGTGGCTCTTTCAGATGCTGCAGGTGCCATGTTTCTCACCACAACCACCACAGCTGTCGCTTTCTTTGCGACTGCTATCTGCCCCATAGCTCCCCTCAAATGCGTTGCCATCTTTTGCGGTCTCTTGATTGTCTTTGACTACCTCATGCGTGTCGTCTTGGTCTTCCCAGCCCTCTGCATCTACGACCGATGCCGTGGTCGAAAGAATAACTTGTGTTGTGGTATCGCTGTTGTTGTCTCTCGACCTTTCTTTTTTCAGACCTCAGCATCTCCGACCGATGCTTGGATCGACACAATATCTTCGGTTGTTCTCTGCACGTTTGGAATGAGGAATTCAACGACGTTTTGGGCGAAGGCGATGTCAAACCAGCTAGGACAACAGCACATCCTCGAGGAAATTGCATCCACTGCTATACATTATACCTACACAATATACTGAACCTTTTTTGGGTCCATGTATGTAGTGCGCTCGAAACTGAAGGCCAAGATATTGGCCGCCTACTATATCCGCCAGGAAGATGATCTTGAGCACAACACCGCTTAATCGAGATAGTCACATCACTGCCATGCTCTACATCATCATAAATGCGCGCCTATCGCCATACACGCCATTGTCGCTCTCAGAAAAGCCAAATACGTCACGACCTACTCCACCGGCAAGCAGATCTTCTCTACTGCGGCCGGGGTGAGAAATCCCAAGATCTCGTAGGCAACTTCGTACACGGGAAGCTGTCGTACAAGCAAGAGTGCCTGAGGAGGCGGTGAGAAATCAGCAGATTGCAACAGCAGATTGCAACAGCAATCTCATCTAAAACAAACTGGCTTACCTTGAGTGCCAATGTATGCTGGTGCTGACTTAGATGTTGATTCAGTCGCACCATTTCGTCCATGCGATTCCTCTTCTTACAAGTTGTACGAGTCTTGTCCAATCCTGAAGCGGCGAGTGGCAGCTTATCGTAGGACGTAAACACTCCATACTGACCATGGGTGCACGCTTGAAGTAATTCGGCTGGTTCATTTCCCATGTTGTTCTTGACATGTCGATCTGCGTAGTTGGCCAAAAGGAGTTTGACCACATCAATCTGTGGGTCATAGCACGCGTAGTGTAATGGTGTCATGCCACTTCTGGTTTGTACATTGATGTCTACTCCATGATTCAACAACAGGTCAACCATCCGCTTTCGACCACATCGACCAGCGTAATGCAAAGCAGTCCAGCCGATGTTAGATTTCGTATTTGCATTAGCCCCATTCTCCAAGAGCAACTCCATGACCGCTGTGTAGTTTTCTTTCCCACTAGAATGATGAGCGCATGTGTAGATCAGTGGAGTACATCCAGTGTTATCGACAGCATTGACATCTGCATTGTTTTCTTGAATGAGAAGTTTGGCAATCTCATGTCTGCCACGTTTGCAGGCCATGTGAAGTGGAGTCTGGCCATAGTTGTCGCTTATTATGTTTACATCAAGACCTTGATTTCCTTGAAGCAGCTCCCGTACTGCTTT
>JAVCKV010064295.1:5890-22211 GCA_032274145.1 Herpochondria borealis | reverse complement strand
TTGTGGCGTTCGAATGTGCGGAGGCAGCTTTTTCCATTGCACCTACAACACACATCAGAATCACCTCCATTGTCTTCCCCAGGTTGAAGATCCCTTGTTCCAAATCATGGACGACAGCAAGTTCAAGTCTACAGGTTTTTACAATACCAGATCCCAATTTTGATGGGACCAGGGCTGGGTCTACGTGCTTTGGGCTTCATAGGCTCCATGGGGCTGCCGAGTTGATATATACAGGGGGACCCACACCAAGGGTTTAAAACGAGTCAAGATGGTTCTGCGGTAAGGGAAAGTACCGCTTACCATAGTCATCGTCATAATAAAGTCGCGCCTGCGGCGCGATGTTTTGAAAATTATTCTAGCTCGAAGACCCTGCATGCGTTTGGTTCATCTTCTCATCGCCTTAAAAATCAGCATCATATCCATCTCCTCCGGCAAAACCATCAACATCTCGTCGCGCCTCCGGCACGATGTTCTTTGGATCATCACCAGGCGCATGCGGCACCTGATCGTGCTGATGAGAAATTGGCGCTATCAGCGCTACATCATCAGCAGTCTTTATTCATCTTCTTCTTGGATTTCTGTCTGGCGCTTAAGATGCTAAAACTTTCACTAGACGCCTTGTGATCCTTGTTGGAGCGTAAAGAAAACCTCAGAAAGAACATTTCCTAGAATTTCTTCTGGGTCGGGAGATCCGTTCGGTGCGGCGTGTTAACTCACTCCCGTTGCGCACACACAATGGCAAAAGTTTGTATGGCTGAGAGCGGGGAAGCTGACTGTACGGACGTGGACGACTTACACGTGGGGCCGCGAGAAGTTTCATCGCAATTCGTTGTGCGTTTCCGACTCGGCGGCACAACTAACCACCCCAAAGATGGAAAAAAGAAAGGAAAGAAACAGGAAGAAGAAGAAGAATGACAAGGAACAGGTTAAACATGAAAGATAAAATTATCTTATTCAATTCATGTCCGGTTTCTCCAACCCCAGCGTTACGCAGGTCGAATATATAGCGGCTGGGGAAGCGCCGAAGGTGGAGCCCGTGGGATAAAACGGCCTACAGGAAAAAAAAACCTTAAAGTAACTACACAGAGAACATTTTAGCAATCATCCTTAGCGCAAAAGTCCTTACCATACAACTCCTCAATAGGGAAGCAAGCCAAATATATGACCCCACCAACCAACAAACAACCCATCCGGGTGGACGGGCCAGTCATCGTTCGTGATATCCCGAAGTGGTAGACCACCGACGGCGCAATTTATGCCGCTGTCACCCATGTCGCCGAGTTGCGAAGTAGCGGACTAGTGGAGGAATTTTCAGGTGCCACGGGTGGTCACACGTGTAGGGATTTACGTCGTAGGTGCGCGGGCTTGTTATGCTAGTACTAAACATTCTTAAGCTTTCCAACGCTAGGGCTTCAATTGGCACGTACCGTGCGTGCCACGGTGGTCTACTGTGACTTGGTGAGCGAGCGCTTTCTTTCACGCTTTTATTTTTTTGTTCTCTTCGTTGCCCCAGCCAAGATCTTTGAGTTCCACTCGACAAAAGGACGCCGTGGTGCGCTTTCCACTCTTATGGTAAACGATCTTTATGAAGTCGAGGAGCGGTTCAACGATTTGATTGAACACGGGGATGCCGTGCTTAACTTATTTCAGGACGCACAGACATTTTTGAAGGTTGGCGCCGTTCGTTGCTCATGTCGACTACAGTGTTCCATCGAGACGGGATGGATCGTAATTGACTCTGGTCCATCTGATCCATCAACCCCACCAACGAGTGAATCGGGTAAACAGGACGAACTTTTTGGATATAGACGGAGAGTGCGATCCTCGCAAATTTTTAAAAGGTCCGGATTGATTCCAGAAATCTTAGGGGTTGACTAACTTTAGATGATTCCAAAAAGACAGTAGAAAGTCAGCTGTTTTTCCGGTAGATAGTGGCAGAGAGCGGACTGCAAGCATTTCACGGCGTTCTTTTTCCCATTTAGTACTCGAGTCGGGGAGTAAATGCCGTCCGGGTGATGAAACTTTGCACATGCTGAGACGGTTATTCGATCTTAAAGTGCCAGTACCCATGGGACAGATAAAAAGTAGCGCAACATATTACCGACCGGAGCTTGGTGAGCTAGTTCTCGAATTTTGGCAGTAGGAATTCTTTTTTGATTTCGCACACGTTGATAGGAAGTAGATAGAAGTTGAATAGAAACTGCAGCAGGCCCACCTTCGGGACAAGAAGAGGTGCAGACTATCAGCTTGCGGTCGAATTGTGTTTCGCCGAATAGTGGCGGATAAGCTCGTCAACAAACTTATTCAGAAAAGCGTTCTAGGCTTGCAAGTACTTTCGGAGATATTCTTTCACAGGGGTTTCATCAACGATCGTGCTGATCTTTGGCAGGGAAATCAGGCGGCTAGACCGATGGAGAACGACGCGCGGAAAATTTTCTTATGATCGTCAATCAGTTTTTTCAACTTTTGTTGATGTTCGCTGTCGAGCCCTCTCCTTTCAATAGCGTCTTTCTTATCCTGTATGAACTTTTCCGTTTCTCCGTGTTGATTGGCGTCCATCGGATCGAGCGGAGATGAAGTGGGGAAAGGATCGGTTTCCGTACGTACATGATTGGATTGAAAAAAATAACGCGCACTCTGCCTGGTTGATCCGTGAGATTTCTCATCAGATCAGTATTTATAACATATACCATAGCGCCGGAAGATCATCATCAGACTACTTTATCCGATACGGTCGTCCAAAGCATAATTGTATCCGCCGGAGCAGTCCGGTCGGTCCAAAATGCATCATTTACGTTCCAATAGTGTCGTTGTGTCGCTTTCCAAACATTAAAAAACGGTAAGCTCGATTAGGATGTCTTCCGCTGCCACAGAATCGTCCGCAATGTGTTATGGACGTTAGAAAGAGCGAACAGACCCGAGAAAATATGCATGATCGTCCTAGAAGTCGTCCAAGTCCGGGAGAACTTGAACTTTGCGGCGTCCGATCGTACCTCGCGCTCTGCTTGGAGGTTTTCGGGTTTGATCTTAGTGATATTGCAGATCCCTTTGAGCGCGGCTGTACCAGCAAGTTTTAGCGAGACAACACTGTCATCCACCTCCATTGCATTTTCTTTGCTCGGTTGTGCTTGCTCGACCGCTGAACAATGTTATCTCGAAAGAGGGGGTTATTCAAGTTGTGTTTTATTATTTCGGATTGTGGAGACGACCAACAAATCCTTGATTGTTCCGTACATATTATGGGGACATGTGGTTGTTTGTAGGTTTACGCCCCGCATGCTTGGCTTCGATTTCCGTGAGCATGCGTTTCTTCTCTTCGACCGTCGAACTTCTGCAGTTCTTGATAATGTGCTTCAGACTTCTCGTTTTTCACAGACCGAAAGGGCATGGCGGCTGGTCACGCTGTTATCTCTTTTTGGATCGAGAACTCTCGGTTTATCTAGTCGTATCCGCCGTGCGAATTGATACAGACACTCTTTGGTACATGGAATACGACTATTTTTGTCCTAAATCGACCATCTGTAACACGTTTGAAACCATCAGAGCTTTTCGTATAAAGCCCTTAAAAGCCTTGCCAAAATTTTTCTTGGCAAGGTCCAATGCAGATTAGATACAGTTGCTGATTTTGACTGGGCTGACAGCCTTCAGGACATGATTGACAATCATCTTGTGGTTCCTTTTGACCGTCCTTGCAATTCCAGCAGCTCTGTACCCGAAGAACCGACCTTGCATGCTCGCGCGCCGACGTGTACTTCATGTTCATCTTCAGACCGCTGGTCACTAAGCAATCGTCTCGAGGTAGGTAGTCTCCTCTAACTATGCGGTGATCGTTTCTAGATGACTACGCAGGATGGCATTTTCCGTATCATCGTAGTCCCTTGGCCAGTCCTTCATGAGCGAGAATGAGCGCGGCTTCGAAGTACTCGGCGTTCACGCAGTACTTGAGACTAACGGGGTGAACGCTTTCGGTTAATACACCGCAGTCAACTTGAAGTTAGGATGCGCGTTCCTTGACTTCGCGTTTATAGTAATCATACTAACGTAGAAAGAAGCACACGGATTCTGCATCCATTTCTTTGAGTGTTGGATGGACTACTGAGGTGGTCAAAAATGCGATTGACTTGCTGCTTGAAGCCATTGTGCTAGACAGAATTTGAAGGACCAGCGGACGAAGTACAGGTTCACCGGGTTGGTTTAAAGAATAACGACGTATACATTTTCATTGCGTTCCGCGGTTGGCTGGTAAAACAGAAAAAGAATGAATCGATCACTGTAGTCAAAAAATAGTTTACATGAACGAAAAGACGTAGATGGTACAGTCCGATGTCCGATTGGATTTGAAAGGGGGTCTGGTGGATCTACTTTATGTGCCTGTTGACCGAAGCGGTTCATAATTATTTAACAGTACCGACACCAAACGGCAGTGTCGGTGGATAATTGGTGGGAAGTGTCAGTATTGACGCACACAACAACGCGGGTGCGATACCAGCCATTGCCGTTTAGCTGACGTGAACAGAGGGACTGTAGGAACATCAGGAGAGCCACACGCCCTCGAACCAGCGCCCTCTCTGTTGAAATCCCCTTTTCACAGTACACCAAACCCCAACACTGCCGCGCGGCCAATAATGACGTACGAATGTAACTGTGATAATCTGCTGAATATTGGGCGGTCAGTAAACCCGATGTTCGACCTAAAATCTTCGATTCTTTGTCTAGGATTGATTTATAAACATGCAGGGCTCCGTCTCAATATATTGCAATTGTAACATATTTAAAAATGCAATATAAAGAACACATTGCATTCCATTTGGACTATTGCCATGCACATTGCAGTCTCCACGAAAATTTGCAATATTATTGCTCTGAACATTGATATTGCAGCTGATATTGGGATTTCCCATTGCAAAATCAGATAACGTAATTCTGATTACATGGCGGTTTACCTTGCGAAATTTACAAGCAATCAATGATGAAGCTTTCTACTGCCGCCGAAGCGCTTGAAAAATATGCACAACATGGGTATTTTTGTATATGTTGCAAGCGCTTCTGCGGCAGGAGCAGTTGGGATGGCTGAGAGACTGGCCAAAAAGCGCCGGATTCCCCGAGTAGAAAAGAATATCAACTGCGGCTTTGTTTTGGCTTCCATTGCGGAGTTTGAACGACGATGGAGAATTGCGAAGCATGTACTGACCAAGAGTCGAAGGTCTATGAATCATCAAGTATTTGAGGCTATCTTGTTTTTGAAATGAACGAGCGCTTCTGAGAAGCGAATTGGTGTCTGAGGCAATTCGAGGTGCTCACTCAGACCGTGTTGCCACTCGCTTGAAACAATATTTGGCCCAAGAAGAGGTTGAATTTAATTGAAAGATAGGGATTAGGAGACAATCTAGCTCTTGCCCGGCTGTTGTAGATGTACTGCATTCATATAAAAAGTGTATGGGAATGATAAAGTTTTAGTCATTTAAATTAGCATCGTAGTACTGCTGAACAATACGCGCGTGTGTTAGTCCAAAAGCAGTTTTGAAGTTTAGATATTTTGCGAATAACGTAACTATGAACCCGAAGTAAATAAAACAGCACGATCAGGGAGCGCTGCGGTTCAACCGGTCGCCTTGTGCAATCATGCTGTTCATAACGGTGAGCGAGAGCCGTACAGACGCAAAAGGCGTGGTGCACGTCAGGATGTGTGCACACTCTGATGGTATCGATACAGGTAGTGAGGTTCCAGTTGGTACTTTCAACTGAAAATACTTCTCAATATCAGAGCATTGCAGTATTTAATTTTAAGTTTATTTATTTATGTTATTTTCTCGTTCTAAGACACATTTTCGGAAATATTAAAAACATTATACAGAATATATTCTTTTCCACGCAGAAAAATAAATATATTTGCAGACGAAATGAAACATAATTTGGACGTCTCTTGCAGAGAGAGGGACAGTGGGTCCAATCTTACTTCAAAGTATCCTTTAACTTGTAAAGAGCCCAAAAGCAAGCATTGATGTGGAGAAACAACTGACACTGGATTGCTATACTTTAAAAGAATAGTTACACGGAAATTCTCAAGCTAGAAAACAAATATTTCTGATTCATAAAAATAGATACGCATTTATTTTTCTGCGGAAAAATAATTTTTCCCGAGAATCTTGGAGAATGCAAAGTTTTAAGGAGTTCATTTATTTTTTTCATATTTTATTCACGGAAGGCTCTGCATAATATTTTAACAAAGCTGAAGTATGGAAATTTAAAAATACTAACAGCTGTTGGTAAAACCGCTATTATAAAGTTCTGAGCCCTGCCGGAAACAACGGTAGCGAACGTGCTTTTATTCCTCTCTTTTTGTTGAAATCTGTGGAATTCATGAATTGAATAAATACTTTCATCCTCCTTTCGGTTTGTTTTGTTTGTACACCGAGTTTTGTAAGCTAACATAAAAAAAGAATCTTGTAACTACTGATAGGCCTCGTCGCGATAATTGTAACCACCGTAACGCTGACCGAAAATTTAATTCAAGGTTGAATCTACTGAGACACTCTATATTGGTAGGCAGATTGGGATTTCAGAAAAAGTTGATAAACCTCCGACGACACAAACCTGTTATAATTAAAATTACATGGCATCAAAATAATACATAAAAAACTACTATTAACATTATAAATGTTAAGTACATTTGTACCATTATTGCCTTACTTTTCCTTTTGAAAATATTTTTGTTGATGAATTAGATTCTGATTAGTTTTGGAATATCACAACATCGGATCAGGAGCAATCTTTTCGATTTTTCTTCCTTAGATCTAACTGCATGGATTGTTAGTAACTCATTTTTAGCTCGGGTGCATTTTAAGAGTGGGTAAGAAATTGTACATATCCCCCAGACCGTACGAATCGTTCCGCGTCCTTGAAGTGCACTTCTCTGATATAAACGAGTTGATTGTTTCATTAATTATGTGGCCCAGTCCTAAACGCAAGTACTCATATCATTCTAAAGTTTTTCCTCATGATTGGATGGTTTCTTGATAAAAGCTGAAATGATTTTCGGGAGTAAAATGACACAATCAGGGTTAGTAAAAAGCGAACGAAAGCGTAGAAGGAAATAAGAATAGAAAGAGAGAGAGAGAGGCATTGAAAGAAGGCCCTTATTCCAAGGTTTCGATACAACTAATTGTTATTAAAAAAATCTGCAATACCTTATTATTTTTTATGTTAGTTATTGAAATAAGTATTGAAAGTTTTGGAAAAGTTCGGATTGCTTATTACAATATTGGTGAGTATTACAATAAGTATTGAAGCATTCAAAATATCGCAATAATTATTCCAATATTCAAATTTTGTATTAAGTATGGCATCTTAGGAAAGATGGGCAACAAATTATTTGTAATAAAAAAACGTTAATTCTGTCAGCCATTTTGAATTAATTTGAAGTACCGTAAATAGTAAGTGTTAACAATGTTACATAAAGTCTTGGTTGGTACTGCGTAACTTTCGACGATAGCAGTGAACGACCCTTTCAATGCTGTTGGAATTTTCGACATTATCTACCTGCATGTCTTCCACTGAGGTCTCTCTAAAAGCAAAGAATCCCGCGAGTGGTAATAACCCACTTAAGATCATCGATGAAAGCCCCCAATAAAGCCTCCTATATTGGTTCATGTAGTTTAATACAGCGCACTTGTCGACGTCTCTTTGACAAACCCAGGTGTCTATTCGGAACACGTAAATTCAGGTAAATTATTGGAGTTATTCAGATTATTCCCCTTGTTCATATGCCAGGGACTAATCTATATTTGCCCCCTCGTGCTCATTACCCAGCGATACAGTAGCTGGATTTGCACAGCGTGGTAAGGTAAACGTTAAAGTTGTGTCCCTACATGTAATTTCTACCCCTACTATATTAATGATACTCTAAGAAGAACACAGTAGGTTAGAAAATACGTTTGTCTGTCTCGAAATTTAGTACGTAAGCGGACTGTCGCGTCTCATCGCGACCGCTAAAAACCTACTTCAGGGCTATTATCCGTGCGCGAGCCTAGCCCCGCGTTCCGATTTTCCTGACTCCGACCCCCTCCGCGCCCCTGTTGTGTCAAGAGGGTGAGAAATCGGACCGCCGTTCTTCCCCAACGAGCACAAGCGTATCCTACCTCTCTGTACTGTCTTCAGCAATTGCGACCGTTTAAATTCTTCGTGCTTCTAGTGCCTAGTGTCGCGTCTATTATTAACTTGTTCTGCCGCCAGAAAGTGCGACCTCCATCCGCTTTCCATCCTTTTTCATTCGTAAGCAACGCGCCGGGTCCGGTATTTCCCCTTATATGTCTCTACCTCTTGCCTCCGTGCCACGGGTGCCAAGCTCCGCGTCTCAAACCTCCGTAATAGCCTTTGACGCCAGTGAGCGCGTCTCACCTGTCACCAGCTAGTACAACTCCCGTTTCCTCCACGTCCATCTACTTCCCCGATCTGAGCGCCGCGGTAAGTACCTCTTTGTCACTCGTCTCCGCACCGTCGACAGTGGGCGCGACTATCCTTTCCCTCCCTGTCTTAGACGCCATAGAAAACGTTGTCTCTTGTCCCCAGTCGCCTGAGAGCGCGGCCTCCCCCTCTTTCGACCACCTTTCTACGTCCCTTCTTAACACCAGAGAGTGTGCTTTCCCCCTTCGTACCTAAAGAAGCACGGAATGCTCTCAACAGTACGTTGTAATCGTCCCATTTCCTCTACACACCCTCACAAGGTATCTTTGTGCTCGTATCTATAGTAGATACAGTTCTAAAAACTCACAAAGCCCCTTTCATGGGATCACCTGCTACCTATTCTAACTACAGTGCTCTCGTCGCACGAATAATTAAAAAACAATCATGCGTTGGTTTGTGTGATACTACAAGTGGTCTCCAGGCCTAGAAAGATATTTATATTACCTTTTTGGGACCCTTGTTACTCTAAACTTAACCTTTATTGCAAAAAGAAAGGTCTTTTAATATTTCAGTCCGCTACATTCTCCTACATAACCCTTCACGAATGCAGCGGTTCGAGACAGAAAAATACACCTCATGGAGACGGCTTCTTGGGGCCGCCATAGGGGTAGACTGCGTGTTCACAGCCGAGGAGCAGCCCGTGAAACTTCCAGTACAGTCCTGGCCGAGTCGTCCGGCTCACAACCGCCACCCTCCGCTTTGTCCGTCTCGCAACCTGAAACAAGCATGATTCCTACACTTCCAGCGAGGGTTCCCCTTTCGCTGAAACCATAAGCACGGAGGTCCCCCTACTTCTCTATTTTATGAAATTTCCCTTCGTTGGTAGATTCTCGTAGACCAGGGAAACGGAAGTTCCGCATTCTGCTTAGGACGTCCTGAAACTCGAAACAACGTGAAAATCGGGGTCACAGTTCCGAGACGTCTGCTTCAGGCACAAAAGACTGTACATAAACCTTGATGAACGATTTCTTTACGCAGCCTCCACCTAAGCCTCCACCAGCCGACAACCTCTGGTTGGCTGCAGACTACTACCCCCTACTGGAGGCATTCCTGGGCCCCTCTCTAAAAGCGCAGTGCCGTCTCCTTTCTGACGCTGGCGCCACAACTTCTGTAAGACAGCGGGTGGCGCAGGCAGACTCCCTGTCCCAGGTCATGTCTCAGTACCTCGATCCGCAGATTGGGACGGTCTCTGAACCGGACACGATGTCCGGTAGAGTAGATTCTGAAGCCGGCCCCCGGGTCGGCATAAAGCGGGTTACTCTGCGCCGTTCGAGAAATACTCTCTGCGGCAGAGGAAAATTCCCTTGTCCGTACCAATGCGCCAGTATCACGAAATTACCATCCGTTCGGTGTATTTCTTATGCCTGGAGACGGCAGAGACCCCCTGCTAGACGACGATGGCCATTAGTTGAACTAAAGACTAGCCTGTTTAAAGATAGGTGAGCTCCCCTCGTATATCTTGCAACTGAACTACCAAGTGAAACCGCAGGTTCTGCGGCTGCAAAAAAAAACTGCAGGCGCAGAACCGTCAATGCGAGTCACACAAACGCCTCTTCGAGACGAGAGTACGGGCGCTGGCGGAGGCCTTCCGAAAAGATGGCAGCCATCAATTGCCTCTTCCTCTGACCTCCAATGTGGTCCGTGTGGCCCGTACGACTGCGTACTGCTAGCCCGTCGAGCCGGCTGCAACACCTCACTCTCAGCCATTTTACTAATATATCAAATAATTATTATCATCCGCCCGATTTGACCAGTTTACAGTACACCTCCAACGCAGCCGCTCTCCGTGAGAGAGTTCTGTCGATCAAACCCGAGGTAACCGAGCCGGCCGCCCAGCTGGCCGCCATATTTAAGGAGATGTTGACGTCTGTAAAATAACTGAAAAATATGAAAAGTTTAATAAAGTGACTTGAGGCTGCCAAACCCTCAGCTACTTTAGAGGCGGATATTGATAGATTTTCAGACACCATTAGGTGTCGTCAGTTGACTGTAAGCTCTATCGATGGTGATTACTGCACACTGCCCTTAATTTCTGTGAATTTAATGTAGTTGATGTTTGTGACTCCAGAGTCATATAAACCATAGAATTTCTCCCGCCTCATTTGGGTTGAAGGAGAATCAAACAATCCCGGATTTAGAGTTCGGTTTCAGAACAACGTTGTTTTAGTTACGCAAAAGGGCTACCGATAAAAACACAGGCGCCCTCTACGATCAATCTCACGGCTCCGTCAGTAAATCTGCTACATTTTGTCTCCCAATCTATAAGAAAATTACTCATGTTCTCCCAGAAAAAACTATGCGAACGCCTTTTCCAAGACTCTTTAGCCAAGTCGGACAAATCTGTCACCCTTGGTATTTTAATCCCTTTTTTGTGTCAGATGCCCAACCTAGCATTTCGGAAAGTAACCGTTACACAGCGTTCCGGGCTGTATATAACCAAAATACTACTGAATCGTTTGCGCCAGTCCTTATTCCTTTCTGTCGTGAATTATCAGACTCTTGAGGAGACTTTACCCCTATACCGACCAGGTAAGCAAAGGAGATACTCCTGACAAAACCAGCTGACAACGAGTGCGCGGTTACCCTGGGAACCAAGTTTTCAACACAGGTCGTCACAAATTTCGAACAGTGCTCCTAAGTCAAGCGAACAATAAGATGGAATGCGTTTAAAGTCACTTTCCCACAAGGCCTAGGTGGATGCCACCACCTTTCCCGCCTTACAGACTACCCAAGGATAAAAGGCCTCACCAGTCGAGGTCGCTTGCAATTTGGCTACAAAGCTCCGTTTTCTTTTAACCCAAGACATGGAAACATTGCAGAAGTCTTATCAGCAAACGGTACGATCCCCCAAAATATCCCGGCCTTCCCGGCCATAGGGATACCCGCATGTTGCCTTCTAATGCTATGCAGGGTAACATATCGTCTTCACAGTCTAAAACCGCGTACATAAACACACAGACCGCAAGGAATGAAGAATACCAGTCTATAGAGCTCTTTCAGAAAGTCGTAGCTGTAATAGTCGAAGAAGCAGCTCGATACATCCGCGAGTTAATCAACTGCGAAATATTCTGCCAAGAGCTCTAAGGTCTGGTTACGGCGACGTTAAAAGAATTTACAGACGAGCCAGACATCGCGTTAAATTTTATGAAGGGGCTTCTGAACCGCCCAGAGGCTAACGATTGCCTCTTCATTTGTTTCTAGGACATTATTGACGGATAAAAAAGGGATAATCTACCCCAGATGTTCCACAGATTCTTCCACATAAATTTGACGCACCAGACCCAAGCCTAGGGTAACTTCGACAACTGTCTTTCAGACATGAGGCACAATCAATAGCCGTTTTCAGAAAATCCCCGAAGAGGTGGTACCAACAACCCGCCCGAATTCAGTCGTGAAGGTTGTCGGGAAAAAGGTCTAAAAATTCGGAGAAAAAGAAAAAAGAAAAGTACTTGTCCTCGTCGGATTCCTCTTCTTATACCTCGTGTACCCGATTCTTGAGCAAAAGTAAATCTTCTCGGAATGATAATTCCTATTCTTCGTCTTCGAAGTCGTCAAGTCGTGTCTGGAACCCGGAACATAAATGCCATAAGCGAGGCTATAGCGACTCAGCTATTTCAATATTATCTAAAGGGTGCCCCGAAGCGCGCAGTTCGAAAGGTTTTGAAGTCGAGGGGTACAATTTGGAGAGAAGTTAGATAAGACATAAAAGATCACAAGGTATCGACTGAAGCAACCATGGTACAACTTCTTCTGACGAAATATGCGACCGAAGAAATATTTTCGGAGGCGCTTGCGACCATGACAGACTAGAAGAAGCTAAAGGAAATGAATGTCGTTACATACGCAAAAATATTCTGAAAACTCAGAGCGTACCGGCGCAGTTTTCCCCAAAGAGACTCTAAAGAAGTCTTCCCGAACGTATTTCGGCTCTCTATCAGAGAATTAGTTCGAAGTCACTTGTCGCGATACCCTGACCAGTCCTTGGAAAGACAAGACGCCGTTCCGTTTTCGAATACCCGGCGCGTTCGACACAAAGACTCATAGGATGGGAAAAAAGACAAAAAAAGACTCGAAGACCTGCACTGACCGCTGGCTTCAAGTCGCGGCTTCTCAAAATTACCCGTCTGTTGCAACCACCGACTCGTTTGAAAAAGTCGAAGCAGCTGATGTGGCTAATACCCCTCTTGGCCAACGTGGTCAATATCAAACTTTCCATGTCTGTGTAGCTAATGACCACCCGATTCAGAAGTGCAAATACCTGGTCGCCGAAAATACTGAAGAATTTTTAAGTTACCAGAGTATTGTCAAAATTCGACGCAAAATGGGCCAACCAAAACTGACTGGGCATCCCCAACTGTATTATCCCCGAACTGGACGGCTCGCTCAGGTTATTTTTGGACTACATAAGACTCAATGAGATGACTGTCAGAGATTCTTATTCCATCCCACGCATGGAGGAATGCATAGAATCTCTAGGCCAAGCAACCGTTTTCTCAACACTGTAATGCAACTAAGGCTATTGGAAAATTTCATCGACTGAAAAGACAAAGAAAAGACGACGTTCACGTCGCAAGGTGGTCTATTCAGGTCTACGATAATTTCCTTCGGTGTGAAGAACGCCCATGGAACTCTCTAGCGGGCAGCAGACGTAATCCTTGGTTTTCAAGTGGAAATACGCGTTATTTTATCTAGACGACGTAATTCTCTACTCAGTTTCGGAAGAAGAACATTTAGACCATTTGGAAACGGGGGTGCGCGTGATGCAAAAGGCATTTTTGAACCTAAAACTGCATAACTTTCACTACTTTAAGGAAAACCTCAACTATCCTGGCCATGTGGTCAGTCTCGGAAAGTTTAAAGTCGCTATACGGGCTACGGAGGCCGTGGATAAAGCACTCCTGCCCTGAAACTTGACAAAACTCAGGTCCTTTTTCGGTCTTTAAAAATTCTGCCGATGATTCGTTCCGAATTTCTCCCGACTTGCAAAAACTATGAACCGAAAGCTCGAGGATTAAATCAACTGAAGTGGGGAGGTATAATGGAAATTGGAATGAAAGCCTTCGTAGAATTAAAGTTTCGGTTGATCACACCGCCCATTCCCGCCTCGTCTAAGATTGGTATTTTTTTTTATTATGGGCACTGATGCCTGATATATCCAGGTGGGCTGTGTCCTTTTGCAGGATAAAAGAATCTAAAGCCAATAGCGTATTGGTAAATGCCTCTTCCAAGGCTGAACACAAGTAAAACACCAATGAGAAGGGTTGTCGCAATAGTCTGGGAATTATTGACATTAAAGAACTATCTGGAAGGCACTCGGATTACACTTCGAATCTACGATGAGGCCGTACTAAGGCTAGAGTCTTTTCGATGTTTCTGGTCGACTCCAGGGATGAATTTTAAGACCACAAGAATTCGATTATGAAATAAAACACCGAGCAGGCGCCCAGCATGAAACTGCGGACGGCATTCACAACTTAGACAATAAAGACATCTACGACTAAACGGTCATAGTTCTAGCTGAAGAGATCTCAAAGGACTTAAAAGACGGGGTCGGAGACGATAAAAAACAGATAAATTGTCAACCTTTCCACCTTACAGACGACGAGACAAGCACCATGGCCCCTTAATTTATCGCTCTGGTGAAATACCAAACGTGCATCAAGCTTATTGAAATGGAGACAATGCTCGCCGAGCAACGATAATACGCAGTATTTCAGTACTATATCAAGGAGTCTTCAACTGCGGCAAGTGTTTTACAGCTTCAAGAAAAACATCTCCTTGGTAATGTGTCTCCTGTAGGCGGGGAAGTTCAAAAATTCGTTTCCGAGACTTTTCAGCCCAAAGTATTTTACCTGCCTCTCTGCCCATTTTTGACCGAACACCCGCGTGGTTCAAAAAGTAAGGACTCCTTGAGGCGGAAGTACTTTTGGACACAAATTGAAAACGATGTAAATCAGACTCCTAAAGGCTGTCGCCATTTTACCGAAGCCATAGGCACAAGGTATAAGAAAAAAAATATTATGAAGTTATTCTCGACTAAGAAGCCACTAGAAGTTTAACCTATGGATCTTCTGGGTGCTTTTTACAAGACGGAAAACGGTTCAACTGACATTATGGTCATTACCGACCGTTTCTCTAAGTAGGCACAAGTGAATCCACTTTATTCGACGAATTCCGTTTTATCGGTTACACTGTCGTTGAGAACTGGTTCATCCCCTAAAGAATACAGAACCACATTTTGACTGATAATGGACCTCATTTTGTTTGTCTTTTCGATAGGTTCTTCAAAGGAACCTGTTTTCTGTTAGGCGCCAAGCACGTGAATACAACAGCCTATCAACCAGAAGGCAATGGGCAGTCAGAAAGGTACAATAAAACTTTTTTCACACACATTCGCGTCTTTTTAGCCGAGGATGTGAACAGATGGGATTGGCTCATTCAGCCGTTGACATACACCTGCAACAGAAAAAGAAATCACACGACACATGATACTTCTTTCAGCCTGATGCTCACCCTGCAGCCGTCCGAAATAATTACCAACAAAGAGGACCCCCTCCCGCAGGTATATTTCTTCACGCCTACAGAAGTCCGTCTTCATTTGATGCAGCGAACTAAGGCACTTGTTAAAATGGAGAACAAACGGACCGAACCACAAAAGCCCAAGTAAAAGTAGAAAAAAACGGAAAGGTTTGGAGTCTCCTCAATCTGTAACCATATGACGAAGTCTGTTTAGAAACTCCTCTGTAGATGGGGTAGACTGCTGCCCAAAGACTGGCGGACAATAAAATGGATTCACTTCGCAAGAAAACCCACGCCGACACAAATTCTTACAAGATCTGGGCTAGTCTGTCAAATTCATGAAAGGCAGTGAAAGTGCATCACTCTGATTAAAACACCTATATGGGTAAAAGTTACTTATGAGACTTAAAAAGCCTCATGGCCACCGCGGAGGCAAAGTTTGAATTAGCACTAAACCGTTAAAAATGGATTTCTATGCTAGATTCCGTCCTAATGCTCACTGTTGCGAAGTCGTTGAAACCGCATTTGTACACCAAGAGGTTACAAAACTCGGTGAGTCGGATCATGAACTGTGCTCAAAAGTACACTCGGTTGTAATTAAATCAATCTCATTTGGAGCACAGTATGAATTAGCCCTTCAAGACCACAGAAAATAAGAGTTTAAAGTGTCCTTCGATCGGCTAGCACCGATCTTTTTCTTACTGCCCCGCTGCAACCACACTGAAAACCTAAAAAACGGACGCAAAAGAACCGAAGGAACACTGCGCATGAGCTAATTAAAAAGGCCCCATCTCCACCTAAGCCTGAGGTACACTAACCAGAACTACATTCTCTGCTGGCCTTACATAAAGTTGAGGCCCCTACTTTCAAACCACGTCACCGATCTCCGCCTTGTAAAAAGCGAACAACCGCCGATTTCAACGCCCTCTAGCACGAAAAACAGTACCCATACCTATAACGACGACACGATGTCGCCTTTTTGACAAAAAACAAAAAAGTATAGGCCCTTGTTTCCCCTTCTCTTTCCGTACCCCTTGCTTCCGTGCAAAGAGAGCTAAGCGCCGCGTCTCAAACCTCCGTATTAGCTCTTAATGCCATTGAGGGCGTCTCATACTTTTCACTGTCACCAGCTAGTGCGAGTCCCGTTTCCAGCACATCCATCTTCTTTCCCGATCCGAGCGCCGCGGTCAGTTCATCTTTGTCACTCGTCTCCGCACCGTCGCCAGTGGGCGCGACTACAATCGTCCTCCCTGTGTTAGATGCCAGAAAAAGGGTCGTCTCTTGTCCCCGGGCGCCAGAGATCGCGGCCTCCCTCTCTCTCTCTACCACCGTCGTACAT